>JANHJO010002115.1:76356-93595 GCA_032468235.1 Pseudoxyrhopus heterurus | reverse complement strand
ACCGCTTAGAGAGGGTTGCAAGCCCTGATAGGCGGTATATAAATACAGTGCTATTGCTATTGCTATTGCTATATGCAGAAAGAAATTTTGGTTGACTTGGAAAGTGGACATATTCTCAATATGGATGAGATGGAGGAACAGACACACCATGGTTGCCAAGACCCCAAGATGTGACAAGAATGCTTTTGGTCCAATCCCTGTTAATCTTTATGAGGAAGTCAACAAAGAAATTGGTAGAAACTTGTAAAACAGAGGTCTGTTTAAAGAAAAGAGCAAAGTGTTGCCAAGAGTAGGATCTCTACTGCTTCAACCCCAAAAGATTAGTCATTACGTTTTTACCCATGATGCAAACAGAATAACCACAGTTGCCCCAATAGGATTTTTGTGAGGATCATTGCTGACAAATAAAGTTTATTTTCATTTGCTAGCATTTATCATACAGCGGAGTTGATTGTCAAAGATGCTACAGATATACAGAGTCCCAGGATGAATTTGGAATGATTTTGAGATAAATCAGTTACCATAACAGGCAAAATAGGGTAGACTTTGTGCTATCTTGTTTGCTGATGGACTAGACACTATGACATTGTTTGCTATAACTTGGACCTTCTGGCTGTGGAGTTTGCCCCAGGAAGCTGGAGTTTCTTCTAAAGTGTCGGGAAAGAGCATGTAGAATGGATGTGTTGGTGGCAGTGATACACATCAGGAAGGGATGCACAAAGGGAACATTCTTGACTGAAATTGTTTGAAATTAACCATTGGTGGAGAGACTGCTTGATTTAAAACTGCTTGCACTACTGGCCCCAGTAAACTTGGCTGTCTTTCCTTTCTGCACTTTGGAAATCCACATCCAATCTCTTTGCCTCCTTCCATTTGCCTCCTGCTTTAGCTGCTTTTCTTCTCTTGGCTATTCTGATGGTTTCATCTGAGAGCCAATTGTGTTTTTTCTCAGGCGTCTTATATGATATGTGTTCAACAGCTGTTTCAATGAAGGCTGATTGAATTTCTTGCCATAGTTCATTGGTCCTCTTCTCAGAAGTGTCCAGCAGTTCAAACGTATTTTTCATTTCAATTGCATATGTGGAAGAAATTTTTGGTGATGTCAAATGTCTTTGGTAGTGCTGTCTTACTGATATTGCATTATTTGATCTGCTCTTAGCAACCAACAATTCATGATTTGAACACCTGGATACATTTTGACAGGGAAGATTGAACTGGATCATCAATGGCTGCATGGGACATAGTCAATCTGTTTTACACTGAAGTTTATTTGGTGCGGTTCAAGTGTATAAGCGACACCTGTGCTGTTTGAATCAGATATTCATGATTCGGAGTTATTTTTGTAACACTAATCTGAGTGATTTTATTGGCAAAATGTAGTCCCTAATGGCCAAGGCTTGGCAGATCTACCTTCTTTGCGTCCCTGAAAGAAAGTGGAAGATCTAAACAAAGGCCCCAAACAATAGCCTACTGTAACATATCCATTAATGGTTTTCATAAGTCATCCTAGAGGTTTCCCCAACACCTTACCACATTTATTTTTAAAAATGGAAATTACAACTGATAGTTTTATGGTTCCACAAAAAAAAAAAAGGTAGGTATGGTGTCTTTGAAGGGAACCATCTTCCACCCAACCCACACTTTCCTGTAAGGTTCACTAAAAAAACAAAGAAACAAAGTGAAAAATTCCTCTTTACTTCCAAAGGCATTTCTGCTGGCTGCCTCTCCTTGTTTCCTGGAACACCCTTTTGGAAAGCTCTGGGCACAACCAGCTATCCACACACACATTACAGAATCTTCACTACTCACTTTAGGTTGCAAAAGCCATTCATGAAAACTGAGATATATATCAAGTGATAGGGCAGGTGGGGAGTGTTTTGTAACCTTTTTCAAAACATCAGAGTTAAGGCAATTTGTTTCTAGTACTTTAAGCAGAATATTCTGGAGAGGGTAATATTTAAAATATTTCTCTAAATCCCATCATTGGAGAGGGTACTGTGTCTTCACCAAAGACAAAGGGTGTGATACGGAGTTAAACTACTTTTCTAATCTTAATAAAGAAAAGAACTGCAGTATTGATACAAGAACTCTCTTGTGAAATCTCTCTTCCATTGTATCATTGTGTACACGTTTAAGCTGCTTTCCTGTGTTTACTCAATTGGTATGTAATATCCAATTGTATCAGATCTCTTTCCTGAATTCTTAACATCGACTTAGAAATCACAAGCATTTGGGTTAGCAGAGAGAGGTTGCTTTTCAGTGCCACTGAGAAATTATTATTACAGGCCCTGCATAAGTTCAGAAAAGCTGCAGGATATTCACACTACCATGCGTCTCTTTCCAATGCTGAATGTACTGTAATGTATATTAAGATGGATTCTCAAGTGCTCAGGCCCCGTTGTTAGTCCATTCAGGCAGTGACATACAGCTGTACCATTTCAGCTGTAGTTTAGCAAATTACACTTCTTGCCATAAAATTGCTTACAATATAGAGGGTGGGGGAGAGAAAGGGCATTGAGAACCAGAAAAAAAAGAAGTGAGAACATCTCATGTACCAGTGAATGTATTGTGTTAAAACCCAAAGTGTTTGGGATTTTTTTTTGTCAAGGGCATAACCAAAGCATTTCAACGGAAGCCACTAGCAAACTTATTTAGAGAAATGTTGTTAAATAAACATAATGGATATTGTACGTACAGTATTTGTTGCAATATTAAAAACTATATAACCTTTCAGGGACTTCCCCTTTTTTTGCAAACAGAAAGCATGCAAGTTCATGTTTGCTTCTGTTAAAAATGAAAGCGTCTAAGCTTTACAGTATAGTACTGGTTTTGCTTCATAGTCAATACTTGCTTGTTTCATCACAGAATGTGCACATTCTATCTGGTCCTTATTACCTTCTTATTAAAAACATTGTTAAATGCCAATGAATTTAAAAAAAAAAACCACTTCTGTGGTTTCCAATGAATTTGGACCACCATAGCAAATACCACCTCACAATGAAAAATTAATGCTAGGAACAAAATAGAAGAAAACAACCCTGTTGTTAAAAGAAATTGTGTTGCTAAATATACGTCATTATTTATAAATAATTGGACTAAACTTTCTGGAAGCAAAAGCAACCCTATTTTTAGTGAACAGTCTTACATGCTCTTATTAGAAACAACCCATGGAGATCCCACAAGTTGAATAAAGTCCCAATCAGAATGTCCCGATGCAAGGTTTAGATGACAGAAGATGATATCCATTTTGGTCTATGGGAGTCTTAGATGTGATTTAAGAGGATTAGGCCATTACACTAAGTACAGGGGTGTCAAACTCATGGCCCATGGGCCGGATGCGTCACACACTGGCCACCCCCATTTTAGCAATGGGGGGAAAAGTCACAATACATCATGTGATGCCATGATGCCATGAGTTTGACACCCCTGCCCTAGTACCATAGTCCAAAATATCATTGAGAATTTTCTTGTGTATGTATGTATGTATTTTTTGATGACTCCTTTTAGAATTCTACCAATGAGTCCAAGAAGAGGTGCTATATACATACATACATACATACATACATACATATATTGATATCCTGCTGCTGGCTGCTAAGTAACTCAGTAAAAGAAGGGCTATTCATTTTTACGACAGAATGGAAATAGCTGTGGACACACTATCCACTCAGGGAAAGCGGGAAATCTCTTGCATGACAAAACAGGAAATTGCAATAGATCAAGTTTAAGACTAGCCTAACATAGCCAGTCTTTTCTGACAGAGATTGAATCCCATATGCAAAGCATTTGTCCTGCCACTGAGTCACCATCACCTCTGACTTGGGTCAAGACTACAATGTTTTATTAACGCTTATTTGAACACACTGGACCTTAACTAACAATTGTATAATATGGCACTTCCTTTCCCTGGCTTCATCCATCCCCCTCTCTCATTTGAATGCATCCCGACATCCTTTGCTGAAACAGCTAATTTACCTGTTGGCTTTTCTAAAGTGTCTGCAATGTGCAGTCAGCTGTAGCTGTCTGTTCTCTTCTTCCCACTCCATGCTTGTACAAGAAATCATCCTTGCGTTTGCAAATGCAGCTACTGCAGGGCCATCTGAAGTGTTTTTTCTTTCTGGGAGCATCCTGTGATTGTTGGGGCATCCTCGGTGCCAGCACTGGCCCTGCTAATGATGCCGAACGTCCCATTCTTCCTATTTTAACACTTGATTGTGTCATAAGCCGAGGAATATACAGGAAGGTGTATAGGCCAACTCTGTAGCTGGGATGAAGCCCCTTGTCAAAAGAAAAATTGATGAGAACTTGCACAGCAGAGAATGAAACGGTTCCTATTGGGTCTGGAAGTGCCATTATCTAATTTACTGCTAGGAATAGCAGCAGGGTTAAGCGACCCCATAACTAAATCTATCCATCACTGTCACTGCACAGCCAGCACTTCTGCTTTACGCAATCACATCTCCTTGTTCCAAATGGCTCTTTCGGTCTTGCGCAAAGGCTTCTCTGGTGTTGCTTGGCTGGGAGCTCTCTACTTACAGAGATTGGCATAGGTCAAAATGCCAAAGTGATGACAGGATTGACACTGGATATCCATCAAATGCACCATATTGCACACATTAACACACCATATTCACTGTATGGTAGAGCTGGATTTAACAACCAAATCAACCCAATCCCCCAAGACCCTATTTTTCTTCTTTGCTATGGTTTGCTAGTAACAGCCAACAGTCTGTGAAACAGACAGTCGTAAGCAGAACCACAGGATGTACTTAAGTCAGAGAGGGTTTTACCACTGCATTCTTCCTGTGTCAGAAGACTTCATCCACACCATTACATCATTACATCTGCAATGCCTTCCAAGAAAACAAAGTTCAACATCGTACCAAACGGGTTTTCAGAAGATAATTGGTTGAATTTAGTTATTCCTCTGCTCAATATGGAGCTTGTTAGCATTCACCATTTCCAAACGTGTGGTTGCTCTGCTAATTATTTACCACACACACTTAAAACTGAGAAGAAAATGTCCTAAATGTAAGAAATGCACTCATTCCAACCTATTTATGAGTAATTAATATGGAGCAAGTAATTAATATGGTTTTGCATGGCCTGAAAGCATTCCAAAGTCACCTCTCCTTCCAGAAAGCAACATTTAGTACCTCAGTTCTTCACTCTTTGTGGCATTTGGCACAGGAAAAAAGATTGATACCTGACAGCTCCTTGCATACCTGAGACAGGAAAATGAAAAGGAATGAGAGTGCTGCTTGGATGGAGACAGATTTAGCTCCACAATAGGCAAGTATTGAATAATTCAGCTTCTACTGCTGTGACATGGCAATAGAGAGCAGCCAGAGCAGCAGTAAATGCAATTCTGCCCAAGAGCAAAGTTTCTTGGCTTCCACACCAACTCATTCTGACTTTTTTCTTGAATTCTGGTTGAAATGTCTTTTTCCTCATCAGTGGGGAACTGGCAACATGAAATGGCCTTGGCAGTGCTTAGCACAATTCCTCATCCAAAGAAATAATGACTTGATTTTTCATTAGAGTCTATTACCTTGGTACATATTCCCCTTTCCTGACGTCCTGACTTAAGTGTATCAAGAGGCAACTTCTTGGATCATAAGTAGACATAAGCTGCTGGGTGTAAATTTGTGGAGCAGTAATCCCAAGATACCTTGAGGATTCTATCATTGCCATCCAACGAAGGAGATTAAAAGGAAAGGAAGTGCAAAAGTAGGCTTAACTTCCCCTGTGAGCAGATCATTAATGATGCTATGTGAAAATACACAAATTTCCTAGCTGCACAGAAACAGCTGTCCTGAATAATTGGTCCTCCTCACCATCTAGGATTGATCTTGTAATATTAAAACGCAGAGCATAGCAAAACCTTTCTTAAGCCCTGCATTAATAAATATTCAAATTAATCTAAT
Source organism: Pseudoxyrhopus heterurus (assembly GCA_032468235.1). Classification (NCBI taxonomy): domain Eukaryota; kingdom Metazoa; phylum Chordata; class Lepidosauria; order Squamata; genus Pseudoxyrhopus; species Pseudoxyrhopus heterurus. The sequence continues at coordinate 87,668 of JANHJO010002115.1, read as the reverse complement.
TATACCTAAGATGAATACAAGTCTTAATGTACTTTTTAGTGTATTTATAGTGAATTTGAGAGATCATTAGGAAGTTTAGAACTTTGGCAGGATAATAGTAGCAGTGCAATTACTGGCTATTATGAGCCTTGTAAATTTATTTATTAGATTCTACTTTTTACTATTATTCATTAAAATAAACCGGGATGGAACATTTCATTTCAAGTCACTTTTTTTCAAACATGAAACTTGTTTTTCTTAAAGTTGAAAATATTATTTTTCATGCCGGTTTCTTGAATTGTATAACAACCTGAGTGATATAGCTGTATAGATTTTGAATACTTTTAAATTATATTCTTTTCATCTCATGTCCTCACTTTTCATGTACACTAATATGTGTATAAACTCAACCTTCCTTTTCAACAGTAGAGTAGGACAATACAGAAGTTTTTAAATGTTTCTAGAAATATCTGTCACAGGAAAATCTTCATTCACCACTTATGAAATGATGATACTTCATAAAAGTTTTTAAAAGGGCAGGAATTTACAGGTGTCTGATGTATGTTTGTGTACAACTCCCAGAGTCCCTTGGGAGTTGGGCGGCATATAAATACAATAAATAAATAAAATATATAACAAAGACATGTGCCATCAAGCACAACCCACAACATAGAGAGGGATTTTTCATCATATCACTTCTCACATGAGGTCATTTTGGTACAATCAAGGCTTGCTGTTAATGCCACAGAGCAGGATGGAGATATCTGGTAATCAGAGGTGTCTGCAGGGGGTAAGGGGGCAAACCTAAGTGGAACTGTTTATCCCAACATCTGATGCAAGTATACACAGGTAAAGTTTGCATCATAATATCATTTACATGTTATCATTTTGTGGTAATCTTGATTTGCTGCAGATATTTATGTTGGTGACTCTTAACCATTGTTGTTATTATACACACACACATATACACACAATGTATACTGGTTCATGGACAATTGGATCTATATACAGTAACTGCAACAAGGCTGCAACAAGGCTGTTATATGCACAAAGATGGAAGATCACAGAAACACCAACAATTAAGAATTGGATTGTGAATGTTCAGAAATGGCTATATTGACTTGTTTGATTAAGAAGGGAACTACAACTACTGGAAAAAAGATTGAAACCCTTTGTAGATTTTTTTTATTGAAAATGGAAAAAACAAACTCCTAATTTTGAGATTTATTGATTAAAAAGGTTTCTTTATAGGAAGAAGAGAATTCTGATATGCAAAATGGGAAGGAGATGACCATTGTTATGTTTGCAATTGGTGCAAAGAAGATTGGAAGTTGCCTCTTTAGATAACTTTTTCTTCATTTTTTGTTATTTTTACTTTTTCTTTTACCCCTTTATAATCTTTCCTTTTTCCATTTCTTCTATGTTTTTGTAGTTTCTTAAATCTTTGTAAAATCTTATTTGAATAAAAAATTATTCATAATGTGGCTACAGAAAGACACAAAGATGATAAGAGGAGTCCTTCTCTAACATCAAATAAGCAGAGGATCCTCATTCTTAGAACCTTTACTATGAGGAGTAAAGGCAGAGAAGAAGCCTACTATTTCCTTTGCAAACTAAAAACGAAGCATAAAGTGACAAAAAACCTGAGTCTTGTACTTTTGTATCTAAAAGAATAGGCTATAGTGGTCTAAATTCTATGCAGCATATGAGAATGAGCATTGTTCTCAAAGCTGTATCGCATCACAAGAACTGAGATTACACAGAAATTAAACTCCTGTCTTACTTTAAATTAAACTTCAGTCTTCAGGATCTTGAAAATCCAGGTTGCAAATCCCCTTAAGACACATTGCCTTGTCCACAAATAATAAGTACATTTCAGGACAACTGAATGTGCATATTCCTGTGATAAGGAAGAGGATGCTATTAAAACAGGAGGGAGGCGAGCTAAATTCACCATGGGCCAGCTTATACTGAAGATGATTTTATTGTTAAGATCCACACTGCCAATGTTGGCCTCTTCTTTCTCAAATCTATTGCAATCTGAGGACTACCAAGGATAGTAACTTAGGGCAGCAGCATGCGGCGTAGCTCCTGGCTGGAGGTGACAGGTAGCGAGCAGGTAAAGTTTTCACAGACGTAAGCAGTAGCTTTTCCATCTTTCTTTTCCAGAGAGGAGAGGAAACCAAGCTGACGGTAGAGGAATCCTGTTGTATCCCCATCAGCAAGAATCAGCACCTGAAACAAATTTATCACAAATAAGATCAGGGACTAGGTCCATGGTTATAATACCATTTGCTCCTCCCCCAAGTACTATGGGTTTGATTAACACGGAGAAAACCTTATAAAACCTTAAAAATTTGCTGATGTTTCACATTCCCAAACACATGGAGCACTTGTTGCTTTTATGAAACCATCATGCCACCCAAAAATAGGTTGGCCCTGGCCCTGAACCTGTTGGTCTTCTAACAAATGCTCAAAATCTGGTTGTTCTCCCATAATTTTCCTCTACTCCTTTCTTTTTCCTGGCACCTATGTAATAACCCATCTCTCACTGTGTTCTTCATACCATCAGTTAACTCTTCAGATTAAGATCCTATATGGCACTACTAAAGCAATCTTTCCCCATAATAAAGTAGCAGAATAAAAAAAGTCATTTAATGTAGCAATATATTATCCAATAATGTTTATTTCATATTTATTATAAAGTAAATCCAGTTTAATTGGGGGGAGCTGATCTGCAACTTCAGTTATAAGCTTCCTTCTGCAACTTCTAATAATACCCTATTCATGGCATCAGGTGCTGCTTCCTGCAAAAATATGATTTTTCTTCACTATTTCTTTTAATTGCAGTGTTTACCTATGCCATAATGAAAAAGGAAAGTACATTGGTAATTTAAGTCCATCTCTCCCTGCAGAAAATAGCAATTGACAACGAGGCACTTAATTAGTATGGCTGTGTAGATGCTCAAAAGAAAGATATTAATGATAGAAACTACCAGGAGAAAGCTTCTAATCAAAGACTTAGCACTTCTAAACAGACTCAGCTAAAATACTTTAGTTGCTTATATTGTGACTGAATTTTACATTGAAAAATATACTACAAATACATTCTCCCTAAAAGTTAGAAGGAGACCATAAAAAATAATGTACGCAATTGGTTGGCAACAACATACAATACCCCTTCCGAAAAAAACAGTATTTCTCAACTAAATAGCTTGTGATAGGATTGTTTGGAAGATAGGAATCTGTCTCACTATACATTTCAACTAGATCCAGATCCTTTCCAGTCATAACAAAAAAAATAAAGCACAAAGAGTTTTTAGAACAATCAGCAACTTCTTCCTCTTGTTTTGTTTTCACTGCAAGAGAACATGCACTGAAAGTAATACAATGATCCTGCTCAGCATTCTGGACTGAGGTAAAGCATAACAACTTGATTTTAGTAAAGGACAATTTACGTTAGCTGCCTCCCACTTCAGGTACTCAGGAATTCTAATGTTGTCCAACTGAATTGATAAACTTGACCTGTATAACAAAACTGGAGGGTTAAATTGTGATTCAAATTAACAAACTATAAATAAGAGCCTCTGAAACAATCAGGGAACCCAGGTAAGGTTATTCTTCTGGTTCAATACTGATTAAGGAGATATATCACTATGACTTATTCAAGACAGTTTCTCTTTTTCACAATTCCTGAGACTTGTGATATCTGTGTGGCAGTTTGGTGAAGGGAGTTTGTGTTCCTGCTCCTACTTCCCTGCCACCCTCTCCCCTTCTAATCCATCTGTGCCACAACTAATCTGTAATCAACATAACCATACTGTTGCCACCCCCACTAGCCCAGCAGTCTTCAAAAACATCACTCTAATTGAATTCAAACTGCATTAATCACTTTTACAGCATGCCAACTTCCTGTATGTAGGATCTGAAGTTTGAGCTAGTGGTCTATCCCCGTGCTTCTGCCCTGAATATCGAATTACTGCAACACTATGTGAGGAGTTGAATACTAAGCTAAAGATAAAATGAAATGAAAAGATAAATACTATACTTGTGGGACTTTTCTATGTCCAAAGCTGACATAAGCAACAGAATAAGTCTTCATAGGAACATTCTCTGAAGGAATGGCCTGGCCAAAAGATCTCTTCCACACTAAATCATTCCCACTGAAAAGTTCCTTCCCTTCCCTTCCCTTCAGTAATAAAAAGAAGTGAGCTGTACATGACAAGCATGGTTTCCAGCCAAAGGAATCAACTATATAATGTGTTAGATCTTTCTCATTAATGTTAACATTAATGGGTAAATTGGTGGCATCTGGGGAATTGTTCGCAAAGCTAGGAGGACTCTATTGTATAATAAAAAATAAACAAAACATCAAGAATATTTGTGTGGCTTTTCTCAGCCCATTCTCTGGACTATCTAGAACTTCCCACAAGAAAGAGTATTCACGTATTTCAAAAAGGTACTTGTCTCCAATCATACTGCTTTTATTTTGGAAACCCATCAGCAAAGGCAAAAGTATCAATAATAATTAATGAAGCTGGTTTGCAGCCAATTAGATACCACTTATGTCCCCATAGCTGGAGTGTCTATTAATCCTGGTTTTCTCTACTGTGTTAGTAGAGACAAGTGTATCTCTTCTACCTTGCTCATCCCTTCAAGAAACAGGTAGAAACCAATCTTGAATGCATTTGGCTATTCTGACATTTAAATTCATGGCCTGGTTTTCTGTTTCCAAAGACGGAAAAGACCTCTCACTTCTACATAAATTCAATCTCTTTTCTAGTTAATCCGCCAAAATGAAACTGTGCAAAGAGAACAAAACTTGACAAATTCAACGAACTATTAAAGCCCAGAAATTTTTATTTATTTAGAACTAGTCAGAAACGACAGCTTCTTAATAACTAAACAGCTCTACTATGTAAACATATCCAGCCCATTTTCCTATTTTAATTCTATTGATGTGAGGTCAGAATTGCCAATGTCACTTTCAAACTCACTTCATCTTCTTCCCTGAATATTATTCATTCCCACAGACAAGTCATTTTTTGTAAGTGTCAGAAAATAAGTTTCCTATCCTGATTCGGTTCATCTTCAGAAGATATGACACAGAACAGATGATTCTTTATTTTGAACTTGACAAGATAACATTCTGCAGAAAATTTGAATCTTGTTTCTCACCAGCAGTCTTTGGGGTAGAAGGATGCCAGTTCAACTTTATCCAAACACACTTGCAAGTATTTTACTGATCCATATAAAGGCAACCAGGCAGTCATCCCTAAAAGAGGGTCAAACCATCCTCCATTAGAGAAGTGGCCCTATCCTCATTATTTTGGAAAACTGCTCCTTTGCACTAGAGGAATCAGCGTTGCAAACTTTTCCTGCTGATTGAAAAGCGTAGCCTAAAGTTCTTCATTCTCTTGATAAGAAAATTCTACTTAATAACACAGTGTCTGAGTTCCAGAGCCCCTGTAGCAATTTAATATCAGATCGTATGCTTTGGCTTGCTTCCAGACAAAACAGGGCATCCTAACTCCTCCTGCTTCTTGTCCATTATGCTTGGCTTTTTAATACCTTTTTTCTTAAGGATGCTACCTACATTCCCAGCCTGCTCAAAACCTGCACCCTTCTCCAGAGGGACATTTAAATTGTAAATGCCTCTAAGTTTTCCTCTTTCCCACTCATTTTGTTGATTTAATTTTATATGCACTGTAATTGAACTATACCCAACTGCTTCTCTAAATGCTATTTCTGTTAGGCAGAACTTAACTTTAGGGTGCGTTAGGCTCCATTCTGACAAGGGCCTCCTTTTCTCCATTTTCTGTTATTCAACACACCTATGAAAAATGCCTCTCAGTTGAAACTGGGGCCTCTGGAATGTTTCTTGGCCAGTTCAAAACTGCAGCAGCTCCTGCTGCAGTGTCATTAGGTCATCCTTAATCATGCCTGAGAAATGAATGACTGCAGCACTAATTAATTTTTACAATACAGAAATTATTATTAGCTCTCCTAGGTCCTGGAAGCTAATGGAAAGAGCACTGGCATGAAACTCATCAAGACTGAGTATTATTTACCGTGGTTCAAGGTCTAAAACAAAACTAGCCTTGTTGAAACAAAAATACTGGAAAATATACCCAGCATCTTTGTTATTAAAGGGCTTTCCTCTTACATTGGCTAGTATATAAACAGAAGAAGGAAAAGGAAGGATCACAAGTTATTTAAATGTATTGGCCACCCACCTGCAATGGACAATGGACAAAGGCAGAGAAATCTTATTGGATCACAAAAGTAAACATAAATACCTCTTAATCCAGCCTTCTCCAACTAGATTCATTCTGCATATTTTGGTTTCAACTATATGAATTGAAACTTAACAAGTGGAAAACAAAGACTACTGCACTGTGTATGGGAGCGCATGCATGTGCATTCTCATACACACATCCATACATATTTTTTTTAAAAAATAATGCAACCAACTCAGAAAATAAACTCAGCAAACTAAAAAAACAATGCAACTATCAAACTTAGAAATATATTTCTCACATCAACCATCTTGGAAAGAAATGAAGTCATCTCTGAAACACTAACAAGGTCACCTGGATACAGGAAAGCAAGGGAAAGCAGCAAACACACACATATCATTCCAAATAAAATCACAGCTAAGGTACTTATTATCTATTACTACCTATTTTAATAAGTACTTCTTCACCACTCTGTCTTAATATATCAACATGTATTCTATTTATCCTCAGTATTTACTCTATATGTTAAGTCACTGCACTTTTTGAGTACTGTGAGATTTTAAAAAAATCACAACCATATTTATTCATTCAGCAACATACTTCAATTTTTTCTTGATTCTGTGCTAGAATACAGTGTATTGCCAATTCTCCTCTTCCTTAGTGAGATGTCCCAAATATTCTCTTCATAAGCTTGGCTGTTTTTGTCTTTTCTCTGTAGACTTCCTAGCCCCAATTCTTTGTTTACTTATTTTTTCCCCAGTCTGAGAGGTCAACCCCTGACCCTACCTATGTCATCTCTTCCTTTCAGGGAAGACAAATTGCCACAATTTCACTTCCCAAAACTCCAAGTCTCCTGATACTGTCCACCTAGTTTACCAGGAAATACTAAGAACCTTCCTGCTGGCCACTTTCTTTGCCAGGCAATCGACTTAATACATTCAGGGTTCCTTCAGGATAGACAGAAGCCCTCCTCACTATCAACATGTGATGTATTTTGTTTCTTACATTTTTCCCCCAGGCATTCTTTTATGTTGGCCTTATCTTGAATTCTGGGAGTGATTAATTACCAATTCATGTCCAATCTGAAATTCATTAATTTGGTGTTTTGGTTTTTTTTACAGCCTCCCTGAGGTCTTCTTGGTCAGGCAGGATAAAGGAAAAACAGAAGATTAGCACTCAGTGGACAGTAGAGATAATGAAATCTTTTACAATTATCCTTTGGCTATTAATAGGGCAGGGAATAATAAACCAGAAAGCTAACTCTCCATTCCCAAATCATGCACTGTCTATCCATATTGCTCTCTGATTCTCTGCCAGGACTGAGTGATGTGCCACCTTCCTTTTTGCCTTGGGAAGATACTGTAGTTTATAGGAGAAGGGATGTGCCATGCTTAAATTAGAACAAGTTTGGGTTTTTCTCTATTTTTGTTGTTTGCCTTTGAGGGCAAACAACACAAATAGCTAACCTTTATCCAGAATATTCAGATTGTTCAACATTTTTTCTTTTCTTCACTATTGCTTCCTTCCACTGATATTTTCTTTATTTGGCCTCATTGGTCTCATCTACTGACTCACTGTTATTTCATCCAAGTACCTTTGTGTTGACCAATTCTGTTCTTGAGTGTCCAGAGGATCATTATGTCAGAGTACTGTGATTTTTTTTAATGGATTCTGTATTATTTTGCATTTCTGACAATCACCAGTCAATATCAACTTCAATTCTGAAACGTTTTCTCCAGAAAATATCCACCCATCCATCTTCTCCACATTAACATTAGCTATACCCTTGGTGAGTACTTCCAGTGATTTCATGAAGGACACATTAAATCTTGGCACCCTGAAAATTTAGCCACTTCTTCTTCAACTACAAATGAGGGCCTACTTGTCCCGAGGGGGGTGGGGAGAAAAAATGGGAAAGGACTGACAGTCCCCTGCTTGTGGTCCCAGTTTGCAGTGGAAAAAGAGCAACTAAAACTTGAGGAGATTTTTACCTCAGTACAAAAAGTAACTGTCCTCCAAACCTGGAGCCTTTTGCCATCGAGTTGAAATGCTACCTAACTATTCTTAAGTGGGCAGAAAATTATGCCAATATTGATTTGTTGCTCTGGTGCTGATCCCAATCCTGCTTCTATTCACTGCAGTCACCTGATTTCTTTCCAGGGTCCTGAGTGACAAACCTTAAGAGGTTTTATACATCTTGAAGCTTGGAAGCAAGGGGGAAACTACTATTTTATCTATAGTTGAGGACTATTTAAGCTTACCTTACTTATGGCCTGGGAATGAGATGAAAACAACATTGTGGATAAACAGCATAAAAAAAAGTTGCCAAGGTATATTTGTGCTGTAGGTAGGTGCAAGTTAGAACATGCCCAGCATCTGTATCCGAAGTAAAGGTGGTTTCTTGTGTCACTGTTTCCTTTCTGTTTCAAGGGTATCTTTATTATACTGTATTCTTCCAGGAGAAATTAATTACTGAGCATCAAATTCATTATATTTACCCCAGCAGATTTAGCTACCAATACTTTGCTGCTATGGACTAAAGAGAGTTTCGAGTGAAACAAGACTACATTCTTTTAAAATCCTGTTATTTGGCTTGCCTGAGCAGCAATCTCATCTATAGAACAAAATGAGTTAAAGTTATTTCATCACCTACAGGAAGGAGGATCAATGAATAGGAAAGAGAAGCTACAAAGAAAATTAAGAGATGCCTTTTGCAAAAGGCCATGGAACAATTTAGGAGGATAATTCTTCTCAGGCTAGTTAGAAAATACCACTTTCTCAATCCTATTTCATCTGAATTCCAAACCTCAAGCTAAGACTTCTTTTTTATTTTTCCACAGACTTAACACTACTAGATTTGCTTAGCTAGAATATGTGCAGCCCATAGTACAGATAAGTTTCAACAGATCCTACGTACCAAAGCACAAATTCTTATTTTGTTCCCATTCCCTCTGCCTCTGATAAAATTTAGCATTTTTTTGTTATATAGCAATAGCACTGTATTTATATACCGCCTATCAGGGCTTGCAACCCTCTCTAAGCGGTTTACAATGTCAACATATTGCCCCCAACAATCTGGGTACTCATTTTACCTACCTCGTAAGGATGGAAGGCTGAGTTGACCACATGGTTTTCTTAGTTACCATGTGATTCTCTTAATGACTGCAGTGGCTCATTTTACCACCATCAAAAAAAATTATTTTAAAATCTAATGAGGACAAATATGGTGTTAATTCCAGATTCAACTGTAGTAGTTAAGTGAGGACTACCTGTAGTGATTAAGGCATCAGGCTACAGATTGGGAGGCCATGGGTTCTAGCCCATCTGAGGCACAAAGCCAGTTAGGTGACCTTGGGCCAATCACTTTCTCTCAGCCCTAGGAAGGAGACAATAGTAAAGCTGTTCGGAAAAACCTTGCCAAGAAAACTGCAGGGACTTGTCAAAGCAGTCTCTGAGAATCAGGTACAAATGAACGGAAGAAGAAATATATATACAAGAAACAAGAAAAGGCAAGAAACAATGTAATATGGATTGCCTCAAGACATTCTACTAAGTCAAGATTTTTCTTGACTTTTTCATTATTTCATTGATTTTTTTTTCATTATGGGTAATTTCACACATTAAACTAAATCAAAACTGAAGCACATTCTCTCTGAGCATAATGTATGAACACAATATTGAAACCCACATTTCTTTAAAAAAACAAATACGGTATGTAAAGGAGCCCAACTGTGTTCCTAAAATGAATGATTCATTGTACATCAAGAAGTAGAAGTTAACTAAGAGGAAAATGGATTTCTTCAAAGGGCATTACAAACCTTCAGAATAGCTCTTGAAAACCTAAAAAAAAATTGCTAGGCATCACATCTAGGTTGCAAGCTAAGGGCTAAATGGTTTCCTACAAAGCTATAAAGCTGACAATCATGTATATAGTTGGTCTAGAAAGCAAATGAAATCTGAAGACTGTAAGTACAGGCACTGTTTCAATTAGCAACTGTTTCACTTAATGACCAAAATGCCAATCCCAATTGTCACTAAACAAGGACTACCTGTATTTTTACAAAGCACAGCTTTGTTTCCATTTTCAGTTGATTTTATAAATCCCCTGATTTCAGAAAGTGAGAAAGTATATCTTCACCAACAACATTTTTGTTTGAAGTTTTGTTTGGACAAATAATAAAATTTTGATTGGAGAAAAAAGGACTGAGCGCTTCAGCAGATTTTGAAAAACTGAATTAGAAAAGTTCTGGAATCAAATAAGTCAAGAATCAAATAAGTCAAGAATGTCTTTGCAAAATTAAAAATAAGTTCTATACCAGGAAAAAAATGATCTGGAACAATAAATAACTTTTGGAAATTTTATTATCCAAAGAAAAAGGCTCAGTTCATTCCTCTACAACTGCACAAATACAAACGTACATATACACCAACTCCAACTTCACTTAATACTGCTTTGTGGCTTTCAACAAATTGTGGCCAGAAATTCGAGAACTGTTCTGCTTTCTCTCATATTCCATCCTTTCCCTTTGATCTTCCTCCTTTCTCTGGTTATCCTGCCTCTCATCTTTTCCTTAACTAAAAAGATTTGACTGACTTGGGTATCTGTGTCAATGGGGAGAGGGGAATAGTGGATAGCCTTGAATTTTTTGAGAGCCTGCTTTGGGCATTTTTAGAAAAGGGCTGCCACCGTGATGGCTTGTGCATTAACAACATGGCTGCTATGTGCTTGTCTTAAACAGCCATTGATCAGAAAGCAAAGAAGTGACACTGTTTCTTGATATCTATCTATCTATCTATCTATCTATCTATCTATCTATCTATCTATCTATCTATCTATCTATTTGTCCGAACATACATAGATATATAGAGTGAAAAACATAAACATGAAAGAAGAAAGTATATATAAATAAACAAAAGACCCAGTAGGACAGGGACGATAGGCACACTGGTGTGCTTATGCACGCCCCCTTTACAGACTCTTAGGAAAGGGGTGAGGTCCACAGTGGACAGTAAGAGATTGAAGCTGTGAGGGTTTGAGGTTGTAACAACAGAGTCAGGTAGAGTATTCCAGGCATTAACTATTCTGTTGCTGAA
>JANHJO010002115.1:58066-69695 GCA_032468235.1 Pseudoxyrhopus heterurus | reverse complement strand
GTGTTCTGGAATGTTTAGGGGTTTGTGACCCTGACAGGGACCTTCTCCCTACGGAAAGGTACCTATGTACCAAAATTGGGGGAGTTTGGTGGAGAACTGTAATTTTGTATAGAGCACATACAAACTTACATTCCTCCCGGACTTCTGTTATATATATGTAGATTTACTCCCCAACCCAGAAAATTCTGATCTCATGTTGCATAGGAAAACATCAAAGCCAGACTACCCAAAAAAGGAATAACAGAAAAGCCAATTTCTAGCTTATGGCTCTTACCCTGTTAGGTGAGTAAGTAGAATAGTAACAGTGCAGTAGCTCTTGGGTATCTTCTCCTTTTAGATCACCACAAATAACAACCTGTTCAAAGTATAAAGTAGTATACTTTTTGAGTCCTTTCTAAAGGGTAAGTAACTCAATAAGAAAACTGTCCAGTAGAGACTTACTGATAAAATACAACAGACTTGGGCTTAGAAGGAGAATTATTCGCTCTCCCTGGATGCACTGAACAGGACGTTCTCAGTGTGTAACATAAGAGTGCTACATTGAATTCACTGACATTTTCAACTGATGGAACCAAATTCATGAGTTTCTTTTATTGGGAACAATCATATTAGGTGTAGTTTTTTTTCCTCCTGCTCTTTCTTTTTAGTCTCCCTCCAAAACGTAGAAATTAGAAATACTCTACTTTTTTTTTAGCTCTTCTTATGACTTGTGAGATATCTGCTCCAGTTTAACCCACTTTTTAAATTAAGGCTATTCAAAATGTACTACAAATCCTGGAGTTCAGAAGAGGAATAGGAGTTAAGCTTTGCCAAAAAATGACCTTGGCTTTTAGACTGGCAATGATAAAAGAGAACATCATACAAATTGTCACAATTCATAACCATAAAGAAAGGGAGAAAAATAAACAAGTAAAAAATGATATCAATCACCAAATAGTAACTGTAAAGAAACAAAATATAACAAACTATTTACTGAAGTTCTTCTAACACAATGCAAAAAGAACTTGAAATCAGGTGCAGATTAGCCTTATTTCACCCTGTACCAGTTAATGAAGGCTCAGAGCAGGAGTCAAGACAACTAGTGTGGAGGTTGTCCAAGGACAGAGAGATCTCACTATTGGTAAGGAAAATACAGAGCAGACTCAAGAAATAAAGGGCAGAACTTTAATAATTCTATTTATGAAAATCTCTTACAACCGTTCATTTAACAATGGTTTGAAGCTATGACAGCCTCAGAAAAAGTAACTTACAACCTATCCTTGACATTATGATCTTCACACTATCCCTGCAGCCACGCGATTGGGTGGTCAGCCAGCTTGCATTTATGATGGTTGCAGCTCACATGATTGTGATTTGCGTCATTCCCAGCTGGCTTCCAACAAGGAAAATCAATTGGAAAAGATTCAGTTAACAACTGTGTGAATCATTCAACAATCATGGGATTCACTTAATGACCATAGTAAAATGGTCATTAAATTAGGTCTGGTTATATGCTGACTTGCTTAACAACCACATCCCTTTGCAACCAAAATCCTGATCTCATTTGTGGTTATAAGTTGAGGAATATCTGTGTTTTGATATCCCAGACATTTCTTACCCAATGCTATTACTTCTCTCTCTCTAAATTAGCCTTCTGCTTTTTGGTGGCATTCAACTCCTTTACCACAACTCCTAGAATCAATAGTTAATAACCACTGGGAATACAGGGGTTGTCTCAACTCCTAGGAAACTATTAGATTGGGGAACATTGCTTGAAAGGCTGCGTATTAAATCTTACCCAGCCCAGCACAGTACCTGTTTGAGTGTCAGATAAAATGCAGCAGTGGCTCGGGCCATCTCAGGGAGGACAACAGGAATCTTCACAAGTCTCTCTGAGAAGACAGTTAGGATCTGTCCAGCTTTCTTCACAAATTCTTCATGGTCAGTATAGCTCGCTGCCCGGAGCAGATTAGAAACTGCAACAGAGTTGGGGCTGGGTTCTGCACCATCTTGATCTATAAGAAAGGTCAATAAATTAACTATTTTTTGAACATAAAATTTTTTACACACTTTTTAATTTAAGATTTTTTTGTAATGCTCTGACATCTTCTACACCATAAAGCAGAAATGGGGGTGCAAAGGGGAACCAATTAACATTGTGCCATCACAATACAGGCACAGACCCTTTTCGTATGGACATTGTGACTTGCATGCAAAAACAAGGGGAGTGCAACTTGCATTCCACTTTCATGACACTTGTTTTCTCACATTGTCAGTTTCTTTCTCAACTGTCAGGTTCTTCAATGTTTCAGCCTTAAGAGGTGCAATTTCTTTTAATCCCATTAAATTAAGTGGGCCAAATCCCAATAAAATAGGAATAGATGAGAATTGTTACACTGTATAATTGTCAGGGATTTGCTTCTGGGTCTTAACATTCACACTGTATGCTCCATGTTTGACTGCAGTCAGCCAACTGCTCTCAGGGGGCCTACCCAATTTTTACCTAACACCAGGCTGTCTAGGGCAATAGCCAAAGAGCATTTAAGTCACATTATTGTCTACATATACCCTGACCCTGTGCCAATAGACTGTTCTACTTAATACCAACAAATGACAGCCAACACTACTGAGAACATGTTAAATAACATAAAAGCATTAAAGTGCAATAAATGTATAAGCAATAACAAGCTTGCTGCAGAAATACTGCACAATTTTTCTATTTCCTCAGACTATGTGTCAAGAGAGATGCTTGCCTTATTCATACTTGCACAACACATTAATGTTCCATACTTGCAGCCCCACCACTTATACCTACCAAGATTAAAAACTGGAACATAAATTGGGTCTTCTGATTAATCAGACCCCCCCCCTTTAAGCAGATACCATTCATTAATTTTTGCAGGTGGTTGTATAGTGAAAAGAAGCACAGAAAGTACTTTTTGGCATTTTCATATCAGAAGGAACCTGACCTACCATATAGTATTCATGTACATTTTATAGAGAAAGACCAAGACATTGCTAGACCAGCATTCCCAATCTTTCTGGGTTGGCAGCCCAACGGGGGGGGGAGGGGGAGAAAGAGAGTGGATGGTTTTGTGCAAGGTGCAGGTGAGCATGCATGCACAGCTTCATTAGTGTGAGCGTGAGTGGGGCTGCACATGCACACATGCTTAACTGCTGCTGGCGCAGCCCAGTTCTGAATGGGCTGTGGCCCAGTAGTGGGCCTCGGCCGAGGGGTTGGTGACCCTTGTGCTAGACTACCACAGTGCTAATCGGGAAAGGAATGCTAACTATTCTTATGTGAAGTCTCCCAGTGGACAAGATACCTCCATCTTCTCTACTAAGGCAATGCTGGAAAATTCTGAGGGCTGGAGGTATATTGGGGAGGTACCAGCTTGTAAGAGGCCCTAGCAAAGCTTATCCATATTCATAAGCACCTATCACAATGTCACTCAACCAAAGAAAAATTATACTATGTTTACATACAGTGTTCTTTGCCAAATAAAGCTTAACTTGCTTCCGCTAGCTTAGAAAGCCAGGAGACTGTGAGTTCTAGTCCTGCCCTAGGCATGAAAGCCAGCTGGGCAACTTCTGTTATTCTTGCATATTCACCTTCTAGCTTTTAGTCAGCAAAAAGGTAAAAGGTTTTAAGAGAACCCATAGTGATTTTTAGTTTGATTCCTCCCTCAACAAGCCAGTTTATTTTCAAAGACAAATAAAAAATTAGAACAAGGAGAGCCTATAGAGTAAAAAAAAATCACTCCTCTATGCCAGTCCTTTAATCCCCAACACATTTGTTCCTTACTGCACAGAGAGAGCAATATCAATGGGTTTTCCATCAGCCAATAAAAAGTCTGATTATATTCCTGTTCATATATTTGATACCTCTGCTACTGGTCACATCTGTACCTGAGGTTAAGTAAGGATGGGATGAAGTGAAGGGGGCACTTTGAGATGGTACATGGTAATGAATGAGAAGTTGGAAATCCTCCTTTGGTCAGACATTAATCCAAGCTTGAGAAACAGTGGGATTTTTTCCTCTGAGGTAATCCTTTAAGTATCCTGGAAATTTGTTTCTAAAATAAGCTCAGGAAAAAAATCCAAATTCTAATTAATTGTAAATTGATTTTTTTTCTGCAATAACTGTTGAATAACTCTGTTCTAGGTGAGCTGTATCACTAATGCAGTACCCAGACCATAGACTGTCATTTAACCACCACTAGAAACTGGAGTCTCCTTCTAAAAGGAATACATACCATCCTTCATGCGAAAGAGCAAGGAAGGATCAGCAGCTTCTGTGGAGAAATAGGCAAAACCTTTTGGATCCCAGAAGAGTTCATCTTGTTTATGCTGTAACTGCACAGCCCATTCCAACCAGCTAGGGTTCAGTGTGGCTTCATATAGATCAAAGAGTGCTTGGATTACAAAGACATAGTCCTCTAAGAATCCATGAATAGGCACAGAACTGAAAAAAAACAGGAGAAAAAAATCTAGCCTCATAATAGGAGATCATAGTTATCATTACTAAATCTAATTATTGCTATGAACCCCACAGAGATATGTATGTGAAATATTTCCAGCCATTTCTGATATTCCAAGGGAAGATCCAAGATTCTGACTGTTCAAATGACATTCACTAATATCCAGGCAGAACTCTATTTCTTTTGCCTTGTAGCAATGACTTTGACTTTGTCTTCTTCAATATGAGAATGAGAATTGAGAAACTGTAAGTATTTGTTCTGAGAATTTACTGTCACTCTCATACCAGAAACTGCTATAGGAGATTGGTACATAAGTACTACTGGATAGTCTAGCAGCATTTTATACAATATAAGGGGAGGGGTGTAATATTTTTGTGCGGGTATATACAAATATATGTATGTGTCTATACACACATTCTCTCCCTACTCTTAGACCAGCATTTTCTCCATTCTAATTTATAAAATACTAAAAAGTATACCATTTTTAAAATTCTTCTTTTGCCTTGGATGTTTGGAAAAAACAGCATAGACAGTTTAAATGTTTTCTACCTTCTTAGGTGGAAAGTGAAGGATAATAATCCCCTTTTTAAAAACAGTGGCTATTGTATTTTGGACACAAGGCAAGTAGAGAACCAATATATTTCTCCAAATGTATGGAGCAAATAAGAAAATAGTACTTCAATCTCCCTTAAAGTGATATTACAAAGGTGAAGAAAATTGAAATGAACCTGGGAGCAAAACATTTATCCATGAAAAGGTGAGTGCAAATAGTGTCAACATAACCTCTTCCGTCTTCCCCTTCTTTGTCTCTTCTCACCATCTTTTCTCCCACCAGCTCAATTTGCTAGCTACTTAAGCAAAATTCAACCTGAGATGTAAAAAGCAAGTGCGGAACTGCTACTATCACAAAGTAGTCAAGCAAATCACCCTTCCTCTCTGTTTACTCCTAACTCTATTGACATATATGTAATTTGTGTTTGGTCAAGAGAAGAGCCAATTTTAAGATGGCATAGCCTGTCAGAAAGTGGATATTTGCACAACTAGCCAATCGTACAGAGGTATCTACTGGCTCCTATGTAAAGGCAAGAAGCAGTAAAAGACCTTATACCACATCAGTTTAAACTACAATGTACTCTAGGTTCTTCCACTATATACCTAATTTTAATCAAAACTTTTGCTCCTTCAGATGGAATCCTAATTGTCTGCCAAGGGAGTCTTATAATGCCTCCAGTATTATTGGCTACTCTTACTCATCCACAGACAAGACACATAGAAACAAATACAGGTTTTCAATGTCTAATCTTCACTATCTAAAACCTCTATTTACTCTTACATACACAATGCCCATTTGTATCTACCCAACTTAAGGCATGGGTGGATTTGAGTTTCAAAAAATTAAAGCAGGATTTAATTCTTTGAATTAGATTAGAGTTTCAAAAATTTGAGTTTCAAAGAATTAAAGGAGGACCCCACTATGCACACTCCTTGATCCTATGGAATGGCTGGATTATCCAATCCTGGCAGTTTTCTCATGATTGGTACTTTTTCACCTCATCCAGTTCTCAAGGGAATTACCTGATGTTTTGAAAGCAACTTTTGCTACCAGTATATCTCCTTGAAAGCATCATTCCACCTAGACTAAGTAGGCTGCAATCTTTAGAATAAGGCTTTCTGCCACTCTGGCTTGACCTAAATGGGCTTTATATACTCCATCTTTTGTACCATCTATTCACACAAATATATGGTGCAGGTAGTCCTCACTTAACAACTGCCCTGTTTAGTAACCATTCAAAGATGATGTGCTGAAAAAGTTACTTTGCAACCAATCCTCAGACTTATGATCGTTACAGTGCACTTGTGATCATGTGATCACCATTTGTGTGCTTCACAGCAGGATTTCAACAAGCAGAAACAATGGAGAAGTCGGCAGTAAAATTGCAAATCATGGTCATGTGATGTCTTGTTTTAATGACTGCATTGCTTAGCAACAGTTGTTAAGTGAGGACTACCTGTATAAAACATATTATCAGTATACCATGGCATTATCTAATGGTTGTCATTACAGGTTAGGCACACTGTACTAGTATCAATATGGTTATGCATGATCAGCATACTCTACAATTGTGCAGTGAAACATTGCTATCATTTAAATATTGACACTCTATAGTACTTATCTTATAAGTGCAACCTGAAAATTGTCATCTGAAATGTAAACTATCCTCTGTTCAACCTCAGCCAAGAATAGCAGTATTTGCCTACTGGGTACTTGGTCTCCATGAAGGGGCAGTGAGATTGGAGTACACGAAGCCGGTTGAACACATAAGCAAAAGTATTATACTCTCCACTAGGTTATTAAAAAATAAGAACAATAAAAAAACCAATACCAAGAACAAAAAATGATAAATTCCTTTTAATTGCTAAGTCCAGATATTGCGCTGCTCATTCAAGCTAGTATCGATATCAGTGAGAATTTTATCATTTTGTTCTTTAGAATATGATTTGTTTCTCAGTTTAAGTACGGCTGTGATATCTGGACTTCCAAGTTGGCAGAAAAGTCTTTTGTGCCATCTAAATGTCAACTGTATCTTTGTAGCTCAATACGGTAGCCTACTTTAAGGATATAGACAAGGATCAAGTGAGGGGGAAAAACCCAGGCTGGAAACTCCAGATTTCATGTTCAGATCTATAATAAGATTAAAGTAAGTATATATAGGCCACATCTGCCTAGCATGCCCCTAGATGTTTTAACTTGCAGGCTACATTGGTTTCCCTCCTCAGGAAAATTCTAGGTCTACCATTCTCCAATACTAACTGCCTCTTCTTATCCACACTTTCTTTCAGTATCACAGAAACAAAAATGCAGTGGCCACGTATAAGAAAGAAGTCTGATTTTTTTTTTCAGGCCAGGGTATTTATTATGCATCCCAGGACAGTTTTGCTTTTAGTTGGCAACAATTCTGCATGGACTTGGGCACAAATCTTGCCTATTAACGAATGCTTTTAACTGGATCCAGAAGGATGAATCAGAACCTCAGCATTTACAGCAGGTAGTCCATCCCTGAGGACATTCCCATTCTTCCTCGGTCCAAGTTTTCTTCTGTTTGGTGGCATTGTAGTGTCTGGGATTGCCTGTCACTTACCTGTGGGTCACTGTGTTGCCTTGTCCTTGATAACAAGTTCTTAGCAGCTTTCCACTGCTGGCATTAAACATGTGGTTTTGCAGGAAGGAAGCTGCACATACAGCTCGGTCAATGTATTCTTTCTTGCCTAAGATGGCTCCACACTGAGCAAAGCCAGAGATCATCAGTCCTAGAAGGCAAATTAGTGGGAGAGTGCTCATTTGAATTCATACCCTCAGAATATTCAACCTGTATTTCTTTTGACCCAAGTCTCCCCATAGATTAATCAGTTTAAGTCACTTCTTCCTTAAAATGGCTCTTTTCACATATGCTGAAGACAGGTAAAAGCAGGTTATCATTTCTCAAATGCTTCCCTTGCACATGACCAGAGCATTATTTTATATGTTTTCTTTTGCTCTTAATCAGTGATTCAGGGAAAAAAAGAAGTGGACAGTATCTTCATCACTCATGACCCAATGATTCATTCGTAGAAGTTAGGGCTTGGTAAAATAATTGCCTGCAAAGATCACCAATTCAGTACGTCTCCATGGCTCTGAAAGGTTTTTCCGGCACTATTTTAAAAAATGAACTTAGAAACTTAAATGGAAGATTTCTGAAAGCTTACCTGAGAATTCTGGAACCATTTGGGCAGCATACACATTGCCAGGACAGAAAGCAAGTGAGCTTGTCTATTATTTTTTCATTATACAGTATGTTCAAGTATCTTCATTTCATAAAGGAGACAAGTGCTCCCTCTATATTTATATAATGTGAAAAACTACAATAACATAAACACTTTCCTGGATTAACGAAGATTTTTTTTTTGGCTGTAAGGGAATAGGAAAAAGATGCTACTGCCCCCTGCTGCCAAAACAGTTTCAATAAACAGTGCTCCAGAGTACTTTTGGCCAGAAGAAAAAAAAAGCAAAAGATCAAAAACCAGGAGAAAGAGGAAAAAAGAACTGGCTGATTTTAATAAGCTTACAAACTATTTTTCTAACACCAGAGAAGCAGGCTTATCAGGTGTGGTTAAGTCTGCTCACCAAATTATTTCCCTTGAATGGCCGCACAGTGGAAGAATTTACTGCAACGAATATACTGCTTTCCCCTCACAGAAGTCTTCCAGGTGTCAGTGCAGTTTGGTAAGGGTGTTACTGAGCTCCATGCAAAAGAACAAATCTCACCATTCCAGGATGCCAGCATCTTGCTATCCAGATGGGGCCGTGGCCTCTGAGTTCGTGCCTTATATAGTTTCTGCCTACTTTTAACCAGCAAAGTCTTCAGCTCTTCCAGCCCCAGTCCAAATCGGGCAGCTGTAAGTTCCAGGGAATATTGCATTATCAGAACATTTTTTCTTTTTAATTCATTGTGAGGGTCCTGAAATAGAAGATCAGTGTAAGAAAATAAAGAAAGACTCCTTAAGCCCTCACATGGTAGAATGCTCTATGATGTGACCCATCAATGGAATAGTCTCAGATGGGAAATTTTACTGATTTCATCTAATATATTTTTTTTTGTGGGTGTTTGGTTTTTTTTAATATGTGCATTATGTAACTGAACATTTCTCCTGTTGGGGGAGGTGCTTAAAACATTTCTTAAATATTGCAAAGATTTTGCCATTTGAAAAAGGTTGAATAATAATAATAGTAATAATAGAATACCCCTAACTACTACATCTATCACAACACTGTCATGACTTTATCAAAGTCTTTCCTGGATTTCCTAATTATTCTCTTCTGTCAAAAGACTAAATTACCTATAAAGCTTTTCCACTACTTTGGGAGCATCAAATAGTGAAATTTGTTTTCAAGCCCAACTTCAATTTTTTAATCAATCAGTATTGCCTTATTTTACATAGCAACTGCTGTCTGAATATTTTTTTTAGAAAAAGAACCCCTTGAATATCTTGTAGCACCACAGTGCTTTCCCCTACCATTTTCTTCCTCCCTAGAATGATCAAGTGAGGATGCAACATTGTGTGATCATTATCTCTGTGGGATCATCTAGATATGTCAGTTTCCCTTGATAAGTTGCTCCCAGAGCAAAACAAAACAAAATGGATAGCCTCAATGAATTAGCTAAACACAACATAGTTCAATACAATCAAGACAAAACAAATAAAGCTATCAAATGCATGTCCTAGAAATGAGAATTTTTAATTAGAACCAGCAACTTTTTCCTGCTGATTTCCCTAAGCCTGTCTTAGCTAACGTTTCACTAATCTCAAGGTTATATTTCAAGGCAAGCCTTATTAATGAACAACTCATGGATATAGGTAGTCCTTGTTTAGTGATTGCCTCATTTAGTAACCATTCGCAGTTACAACAGTGATGGAAAAGTAACTTTATGACCAATCTTTGCATTTACAATCTGTGCAGATCTATAAAGCAAAGGGAAGCTAAGATCATAAGCACAATCATAGTTTTTCTTAACAATCATTTCACTTCATGACTGAGTTGACAGTCTCAATTGTGGTTACTAAACAAGGGCTATCTGTACTTAGTATATAAGAGAATAAAAAAAAGGGGGCAAGACAACTGGATATTTATTCTAATAAATGAAAGCTTCTAGTATCCTATCAGCTTTGAGAAGAACTAGTGATCCTGAATTCGGAGATCTTAGAAAGTGTATTGTCTCATAAGAACTGAGAATCCTGTGCCTAGCAAGACACATACCCGGGAGAGGGCGGAGGGGGAGAAAAGGGACAATTCTGTGTGAGCGGCGGACAAGTGCATGCACATGCACAGGTCTATTTGCGCAAGCAGCGGGCATACACACCCACTGCTCATGCAAATGGAACACATGCACACACACTCGCCCGCCCACTACTTGTGCAAATTAAGGATTCATGCATGTGCTCAACCAACATTTCTGCAACCTGGTTCCGAAGGGCTCAAGGCCCTGTAGTGGGCCATGGCCCGGTGGTTGGGGATCCCTGGGCTAGCATATGTGTTGTCACTAATAAGGGACTCAACTTTCCCACCCTTAGGGGCTCTCTAAGCCACTCCTTCCCAATTGTACCTTCATTGGGTTCACGTTGCCATCTTCCTTCATTCCATAGTGATGCATGAAAACATCTGCCACGATTTTTTTCTCTGGGATCCCTTCAATGGGGTCTGGCAGGAGCTGCCGAATCTCTTCAGCTGTCCATACGCAAAATGCACCCTCTTGCTTTTTTTCTGATTGGACTGTAGCGTATGAATCAGCATCCTCTGCACTGTAGAAACCCCCTGACTGAAAACCAAACAATTAACAATATCATAGGCTTTAATGTACAACCCAATTTTTAAAACATATATGCAAGGTGGTAAGATCTGCCTAAAAAAGGGACTGATTGAGAGGTTTCCCTTTTCACTCCTGAGCCTGCCTAATATACCCATTCCTCTTTGAGTAATCAAGTTCCATTCCAATACCCAGTTTATTAAGCGAAATGTCTGCTAAGTGAGCATGTGACTGACTGAGAGACAGAGAGATGGTGGCATCTCATTTAGATAAAGTTCTTTCCTACAGTTATGCCACCGTTACTCTGACTCAGCGTGAATTGTTCTCAGGCATAAGAAATTTAGTTTTAAACATGTGCATTGGTCAGAATAAGATTTTTTTTAAATTACTATTGTATTTGCAAATAATTGCTAAGCAAGGTAGTAGCTAAATGAGGAGTGGGCGATGTCTGCAATAGGCCCAGATGTTAGCCTATTCTTCAAAGGTAAAAATAAAGAATGTTGCCTGAGGGGAAAAAATAGACATTTTCCTTAAAAACTAGGAACTTTTTACAATATTTGTACTTATAACCATGTATAAATAAGTATGAGGAACAAAATTAGATACAAACATTTTTTCACATTTCTGAACTTAAAATTAACACATTCCTAAATAAAGAATCTCTGCTTTAAACCATCAATCTCTACCATACTTTAAAAATTTTGAGTTTTCTGTTCTAGAGCATGCCTGCAGAACTGGTGATCCTTAGCTGGGTGATTATGGCACACTTGCCTTGGTCCTGACAACCCATTTTAGCCATCAGAAAAGGAAGGAAAATAGCTGACAATT
>JANHJO010002115.1:0-11510 GCA_032468235.1 Pseudoxyrhopus heterurus | reverse complement strand
GGAGTTGAAGTCCACAAGTCTTAAAGTTGCCAAGGTTGGAGACCCCTGGTCTAGCATAAGCACTCTGAATCCTGCCTCACTGAATAGGGAAAAAGAGATGGAGAGAAAAAGATTAAGAGAAAGAAGAGTGGGAGACAGAGGATTGAAAGATGGAAGGTCACAAGAGGAAGGGAGGAATTATTTGTAATATTTTTTTTCAAGGAAATGCTGCCCTCAAGAGAAAAGCAGTCGTCCATCCTGTCCTAAATATGTTTTTTACAATAATCTCTTTCTGTGCTGATGGTTGTCTCCATTTTCTGCCTACCAACCTTCTGTGTTTTAATTTCATATGATGTCCAACAGTCGAAGACTATGACTAACCCACATGCAGTGGGCAAAAAAATGCTTGATGATGGGAATTTTATGCTGTTATGTTTTATTTTGAAAACTCCAATCCACTTATGTTTCTATAGCAACATTTTCCTTGAGTTTGGTATGAGAAACAAAAAAAAAGTACATTGGTACTGATCTAAGGTTCGAAACAGTGGCATCTGCAGGGTGTTACTGGTTTTGTTAGCAATGTTATAGGGTCACAGCACAAGCCCCACTCTTTTGGGTCGTATTTGTGATGTTGTGAGGCACATAAAAAAGATACAAGCCTTTGTTACAATGCTGAGGGAGTCTAATCCCCTTTCCCCATCCACATAGATGACACTGTGCCTAAAATTCTGTCAGAAACTCTGAGTGTGTAGGATTTAAGGCCCATATGCCTAAAAATGTGTTCTCCTAGGCTCAAAGGATGGTTTTTCTCTCAACATCTGGCATGCTAATACTGCTAGTGCTGTTTTTTTCCTCACGCCCACATCAAAATCATAGAATTAAAATGCAATTCTCTGTTAGTTTATTCAGATGGCAACCCCACTTCTAAGGGCTTTCTTCTAGTCATGGACTTTTACCTCAGAAGCCTCACTGAATATATTGACAATGACTTCTAAACAAAAAAAGTTGTTAGTTACAGCCACTCAAGGAATCTAGGAACTCAGACATTTCAATATCCACAAAATTAAAAAATAAATTAAAAATTTTGCAAGCTTACTACTTAGCTTGCAAAATTTCAACAACTGCAGTCCTGCAAGATGAATATGCCCCTTGCTTATTTTATGACTACATCAGCATCTGCTCAAATTCACTGTTCCGAATGTCGTTTACTTTTCAGTTAATAACACTGTAAAGTACTGGGGGGAAAACAGAAAGGAAAGAGAGACAGAGTGACAAGAAGACAGCAATAAAAGTCTGGGGAGCTGATCTGTTTCTCACACAGTTTTGTGGCTATTTCTTAATGCCTAAATATACCATCCATTCCCATTTCATTATTATATCATTTACTGGGGGAGAGGAGCTGATTGTATGAATTACTACTTAAGCTTTACTGACCACTGGAACATATATCACAGCTAAAAGATTCATTTCATAATATACAACATTCTTAAAAAGCAGTTCTTTGCGGGAATTGACAGATAATGTAGATAATAGAACAGAGGACGACAAACAAATGTGATTTATATGCTCTGAAGAGTATATATACTCAGCATTTGCCAGTAAGAATATGAAAAAAAATACTCATGTAGCTGTATGTGATACCATGAGTCGTGATATTAATTTAATAGCTCTTTTTCTTTAAGTTCAGTGTCTTGTAAGAAGTGCCTTTTAAGACAGAACATAGAATTTCCACCCAATTTTGTTTTATTTCCCTAACTCTCCTGTTTAATGTCCACCCTTAGGCAAGGGAAATCTGTGATCCCCCCCAGATCTGTGATGGCAAACCTATGACACCTGTCAAAGGTAATATGCCGTGACATTTTGGGTGACATGCCAGTGTTTATGAACATCTGACAACTATTCTCAAAAGCATGGCCCGTTCTCACATGATTTTCAGAGGCTGTAGAGGCCGCCCGAGAGGGCATGCTGTCACCCAGCCTCCAGAGCCTCTGGAAGTCGAGCAACCTCTGAAAATCATGCAAGAACAGGCTGTGCTTTTGGACAGTTTTTATAGGCTGTAGAAGAGCATTCTTCAAAGTCCCTTCAAGAATAAAAGCCTTATGTGTCTCAGGTAGGCCGCAAGAGCCTGTGAACAGAAAGAGAACACTGCCTGAAGGTAAGCAGTGCGTGGCGGACTCTGGGAAGTGCAAGGCTGCAGGGACAATGGCATCTTGGAGAATGGCTTTTTGAGTGGCAGCAATGGTATTGCAAGGACTAAAGTCATGGCCCAGGCTTTTATTCCAGGCCCAGCATCAGGCCTACCTCCAAGTGCTGCTGTTCATGGTGGTCTAGATGGGGTGGGGGGTAGGAGATCTTTCTATTTTGTTCAAGAAAGTGTGAAATTTAGGCATTTTCTAAATTTTTATCACACTGACCCCAAAAGGGTCATCATCACTGCCCTAGATATATAGAATTCTCAACAAATGCAGTTACCACGAGTAACTGGGAATCTTAATTAAATACTACCTAGATAGCCATGTACCCTTCTTATGATTTGGTCCTCTGAAAGCTTTCAAAAATGCAAAATGTCGGGGCTGTAGACCATGGCACTTCCCCATTCAATCTTATATTCTCCATGTGATCCAGAAATATTTCAAGTGGAAATATACGTAATTTTGTTCAGCTAAACATACGTTCAGATCCCTTACAGGATTAGGGAGTACAACCTATTAGGATTTATCTAGGATTCTTTAATTGCATTCAACTGAATGAAACTATACTTCATATCAAGGTGGTAAAAGCTATGCAAAGACCTATAAAAATTCTACTTAAGGATGGCGGAAACAGGGAAGGTTTGGCTGTAGTTTCATAAAAGATACTGGGGGAAATGTCAAGGAATAAAGAAAATCTGCACACTTGGAACAGTTTCTATCCATGAGCCTTTTGAATCTGTGCCCATTCCTACTATCAGCAATCTGTGACCCTCAAATATTACTTAGTACTTGCCAAGTTTCATTTCTCAAGCTCCATTGCGATAAATGGTAAAAATTTGGAAACATTTCAGGCAGTGTTGCAAACAATTGCCTCCAAAAGCATATGCTTACATCTTTACATTGCAGTGTATTGCAGCTGTTGGTCAAGGGGTCTACGAACTTTATTACAGGATCCCTAGTCCCCCTGAAAGCATTCACAAATTAGATTATTATACGTTTTCAAGTTCCCTTTGGCAAAGATGACTTGATCTGCCAGAGAAAAGGTGGCACGGCCACGTACCACTGCAGTACTCACAATTAAAGGAGGATGGAGAACCTCTTGATCTGCTGTAGTCATCTCCATACTGCGATGCCCGCCGTCCATAGGCAAGCTGGTGGCTGTTGCTATTGCTGCTGCTAATGCCCATCCCTTCAACGGACATCCGTTCCTTGGTTTTCAGGGCGTAGGCTCTCTCCTGCTTCAGCCTGTCTTCATCCTTCAGCAGGCTCATCACCTGCTTCACCTTTTCACGAACATTGATGCCTTGATCTTTGCCATCACGGTCTATGTACTGGAACTCCTTTAAAGTCTGAATGGTATACAGATTCTCCCGGCACTGATGAGCCACCTTCTCTGAGCCTGTTTTAATGAGGTAGTCCAGAAGAGTCAGGGCCTTGTAGACATGGCGCCAGTTCTTGCCACTGTCATTCAGCCGTCTCCAGATCATACCCATGACCTCTGCAAAAGCCACTGTGTTGAAGGTCAGGTCAGCAATCTCAGACATTAAAGAGCTGGGAGGTCCCCAGGGGTCATTGGAGGTGGCCTCACGCACCTTGATTTCTGCTTCGGAATAATTGTGCACAATGTTTTTCACCTGTCGACGCAAGGCAGAAGTCGTCATGGCTGAACCGGGGGAAAAAGACCTCACCTTGCAGAAAGAAATTACCCAAAGAAGAAAACTTGAGAGGCCCCAGGGAAGAATCAAAGCTTCAGAGTGATTGGTTAAGAAGTGCTAATTCTTCAGTTTCCACAATGAGCTAGAAAACAAGAAATGGAAACTGTATTAAAACTATGGTTCAGCTCAACCATTTTAGCTGATCAGTTATTTTATTTTATCCAGTCAGAAAAAAAAAGCATTTCTTCCTTTCTATCCCTCCCCTTCTACTCCATTTTTCTGTGTTGTGTCTTCAAATCATAGAGCCGTTCCAGATAGTTCTAAGCCAGCCATGAGTTATTCAGCTAGAGTATTTGGGTAGAATTTATATAGAAAACTCCTCTGGTTCCTGAAATACCTCTACACTAATTTTTTCTGAGTACAATTCTGCATGGTGGGCATATTGTAGTGCCCTCTAAATTTACTGTTGTCACCTTGAGGGCCATACAGTACTCTAAAAATGGGTGGGACGAAGCCCTGAGGTTCTGGAGATATTTGAAGGGTTTTAAAGAGGAAATGAATGTTTTAAGCCTCTGCATTTGTTTTGCCTTTTATCTCCACCCAGTAAAAACCTTCAAAAATGCATGGTTAGAAAGGAAATAGGCAGCCCATGTTAGCTTTGGTAATATATTATCTCATGATTATGGCTTTTTTAACACCCAGTTTTTTCCCCCAGGGGCTTATCTTAACTCACATGGTGGTTTCTCTTTCCTCCACATAACAATCCTACACCATAGGCTGAGAAAAAGAGATGTCCACAGTTATCCAGGAACCTTCAAGATTGAGTAATTGAGAACTCAAATCTGGATGTCACCAGCCCAAATTCAGCCCCTTAGCCACTATGTTACATTGGCCTTCAGCATGATGGACCATATTATCACAGAACTGTATTTCATGAGCAACTCTAGTGGGAAAAATATTTCTGAAAGGAGATAAGAAAATAGCAAGTCCTTGATGTTACAGAAATACATATCAGGAAATCCTGGACTGTGAATCTGAACAAGGACAAGTACTGTACATGCACTGTGATATGCTGAAGCCTGCCCATATTGGTTCACGAAAGCCAATTGTTACATTTTTATGAAATTTTGCAAGTCACATGGATCAGCTGTTTGGTGGCTAGCAAGATAGGGAAGGGACAGCAGTGGACCAGAACTGGTGGTTGTACATTTACTGGCACACAATTGTACTGTACATAACAGCTTTCTCTCATAGTAGGCAGTCTCAGAAAGAATAATTACATTATCCACCAAAAGAGATCTACATGCCAAACTAAGCATGTGCAAAGAGTGGGCTGTGAATAAACACTGCCATTTACACTATGATCAAGGTCTCACTGAAATGATTGAACACATTTCTGCTTCAAATAAGAATGCCAATCTTTATCTGAAGCCCTTTTTTCATATTGTGAAAGCTGGATGAAAACATATTATGTTTTTCTGCTTTAGGTTTTTCTGAGTAAAGTGGATAAAATATCCAAAATAGTTTGGAATCAGGTTTACAGGTAGTTACTAGACATCACACCAAATCATTTGGCATCTGTATAATTCAACATAGCATACATGTTGTGAGTACATATTTCATGATACTTCTTTTACTTTACAAATCTACAGTATCTGAGAACAAAAACAAAAGCATATAATGATGTTTCCTCAATGTAACACAAAAATAAATTATGATCCACAAAAGCAAGATCATATTTTAAACTCCTAAAATCTTGCAAAATACAGGACAGCTAAAACATTTATTTAAAAATCGGCATCATCTTTTATTGATAAAAGGGCTAAATTTATATGAACATTTTTAAAATAAGAAGACATACAAGTGAGAAAATGTTTTTTTAAAACCTTTCCTCAGTGGTCAAGGTCAAACTTCCCTGTAGTGTTAGACTACAGTTCTCAGCATTTATCAGGCAGCTGTAGGACAATGAATTATGGAAGACTGTATAAAATATTTTACTAGCCTGGCAAAAGTTTACTTGACCTGGTAAAGTACATAACAACTCAATCCAAATACTATACAGTAAAAGGGATCATATTCCCCATTTTTATCTCCAAGTTAGCTCTCCTGAACTTGATTTCTTTCTCTGCATCCCTGACTTCTGAAACTTTAGTTGCCATTTGTCATTTCTACATGAATCAATAGATAGGGATGATAACTGTGCAGTCCCTCACACACACACACGTACACTGGAACATGCTACCCATTGAATTTTATGTAAGTCAACAATGAGATCATGAATCCATACAGGCCTCATTGCAATGGAACTGACAGGAGATTCTATAATACTCCGCCTTATTCAAAGATTTATGCCTTGGTTTTCCCAGCTACTAAATTGTTTTTTGGTGTATTCGAATCCTGCCAAAATTAAACTTAAATGATTCACAATATAATCAAAAACATGTTAAACTCTCACTAAAATTGTATCACAAATAAAATAAAATCAGTTAATACACACAATCAAATTAATAATGGCACTGGTGTTCATTTCTAAAACCTTGTCAGAACAGCCAATTTTTGAGCAATTTTATGACGTTTACAAGATAAGAACCTATTTCACAATATCAGAGCAGCAATAAAAACAGCGCTGCTTCTGAGCACTCTTCATATCCCCAGCCAAGGATTCATAGATTTGTATGCACATACATGCATTAAATGTCCTAAGCAAGGATTGATAACTTTGTCACTTTTTTTTCAAAGATATAGATAGTACATTGGATATGAAGAACCTTCAAATTGTTGCTGCTTGAAGAGGGTCTTAAGTAAACATTCTGGGTTTCTTGGATTACAAAAAGAAGCAAAATTGATGTACTAAGCTCCCAGTAAATGTAATACATCTATTTTACCAAAAAGGCCTACACAGGAAAAACTGAAAATTCTTCGATCTTCATGCTGTCTAATGACACTCTCCTTATTATTGCCATACCCTAGCAGCCTTGGAGTTAAAAAAACAAAAGAAGCATATCCTCTACCCCAAAACTTAGCCCGTTCTGTCCTACTAAGAATGTGGGTTCACCTCCCACTTAATGGTTTAGTAAACAGTGTCAGATTTCTGGGCTCATTCTCACATCCTACTGCACAGACAATTTATATACAGGTGGTCTTCAACTTATCATCACAATTGAGCTCAACACTTCTGTTGTTAAGTGAGACATTTGTAAAGTGAGTTTTGCCCCATTATATGACCTTTCTTGCCACAGTTGTTAAGTGAATCATTGCAGTTGTTAAATTAGTAACACGGTTGTTAAGTGAATCTGACTTCCCTATTGACTTTGCTTATCACAAGGTCACAAAAGGGGATCACATGACCCCAGGATACTGCAATGGCCATAAAACTGACTATGGGGAATGCCACAGTGGTTGTAAGTGTGAAAAATGGTCATTCATCACATTTTTCAATGCTGTTGTAACTTCAAATGGTCACTTAATGAACTGTTGTAAGTCGAGGATTACCTGTAATAGGGCACATGGCAAATATGCCTTGCTTGGAGGGTAGGGTAGGGGGAAATAACACTGAATTTTGCTCCCCATATGGAATATAGTATTTGAGCATCTACAGTTCCATCAATCTAAAGTAGTGTCTTTGAGGGAGCTACCCTTAATTTTTCCAGAAACTGATGAAAAGATTAATAATGGAAAGAAATTTCCCTCAAAGTCACTGTGCCAGCATTACCAGTCTTATCTTTCAATCTTCAGGCCAAGATAGATCCGAAGAATTTTAAATGTTTCTTTGGAATCCACATGGAGTTCAGAAATAATCTAAGTGGGACACAGGATAGATCACTGAAATGTTAATAATATAATGGCTTATATGTGCCTTTCTTGAAAAAAATTAGCTTTTTGTTTTCATCATGGTGGAACTTCATTTTAATATTAATTTTTATACATCATTTTATTTATCAGATATTATATTGTACACCACCCGGGGCCCCTCTTTGAAGGAGAGGAGCAGTTTAGAAACACAAAATATAAATAAATAAACTACAGATAGAAAAGGTTGAAAACCCTTTTAAAATAGCACTTCTTTTGCCTTCGTAAAATGTATTTTTGTACTGATGCATGTAAATAGGCAATTCCAGTATTTACATATAGCAATCATAAATTCCAAAGAAAAAAAGACAATAAAAACAGATTTTAAAAGAATAAAGCACGAGTTTGTTATAAAATGGGTGGATATATAAATGTTCTAAATAAATAACATAAGAACCACAATAAATTTAATTAGAAAGATTAACAGGAGTTTGTGACTGAAAAAGGTAAAGAAAAAGTTTTTTTTTAAAAAAAAAGACAATCTTAAAATTAGAGTTAACATATCTAGGCTGCAAAATCCTGATTGACTGCTAGATGGCAGCAAAGAGGTATGGTCTTTCATCAGAGGGGAGGCTGATATAACTGGAGATTTTTCTGAAGTAATATGGTTCTATGCTATTTAAAGCTTTGCATATAAGTGCCACTACTTTGAATCTAGCTCAGGGGCAGACTGGCAACTAGTAGAGAGGGATTTCTTAACAGTCAAGTGGGCGTAGAAAGGGTTCATTTTTAACATGGGCCAGTGTGCTCATAATAAAAAATGACAATAAAGGTTATCTTATCTCTTATCTTATCTTCTTTGGAAGAATACCTGGGAAATGTTCCTGTACATCAAAGAAGTCCAGTGTAATCTAGATCGGGGGTTCCTAACCCCGGTCCATGGACCGGCACCACGTCATGGCATGTTAGAAACCAGGCCATGCAAAACAAACGAAACCTCATCCGTGAGATGCATGCAGCACATGAAACCATGCCCCCTCTGGTCCGTGGAAAAACCTCTCTCCACGGAACCGGTTCCTGGTGCCCAAAAATTTGGGGGCTTCTGATCTAGATAGCTCCATGAAACTGGTTGAAGAAGGCAAAAGTTGATGTCTGATCTCAGGAGACTTTACTGCTGACTCCAAGTTTGGTAATAACTTAGAACCTTTGTCAAAATGCACTGCCCATCAGCTGATTCATATGTCTCTATCATTACTCTTTGAAAAGCATCCCACATGACAGTTATTGGGGCAGCTTGAATGTTGCTGAAGATACAAGTACATTAATTGTAAAATCTAATCGTCAGTCAGCAAGAATCAGATGCTTGTCATTTGATCTTCACATATGAGGTCTCAAATTGTCTAAGTAATCTTTGTTTATTCTGTACTTGGAAGATTAGAAAATACTTACATCTTTCAAAAGTTTGAATCTTTTTTCTTAGATGGGAGACTAACAAGTAACATTTTCCTCTGGATTTCTTTAGCCAATAATGAAACTATGGACAAAAGGTCTTCCAATTCTGTAGCTGGGGATCATTTGAAATTTTAATTATGTGTACCTCTTAAATATAAACCCTTAGAGGAGCTTATAGGAAATTCATTACAATTCAGTAGTTTAACTCCTTGCTTTCACACCTTGCTTTCTTAAATTACTCAGAATTAAACCTCGTACATAACTTTATTTTCTCCATGACTGAAATATTTTATAGTTTTATAGTCATAAAACAAAGACCAGAGAAGTATGTATAACTCCAAAAGCAGAACAAAAATGAGTCATATCCATTTCTCTCTAGGGCAACTCCAACTTTTGCAAAACCTACAACCTGGATATATTCCTCCATCCTAACCCAAGGTGACACATGAGATATCCTTCTCCACCCAAAGGAAATGACAGTGAGTCAGGGATGCAGAATCTGGAAATACATGGCTAGCAGAGTTTCTTTTAAAAGTCATTTCCCTATATTGATTTCTGAACACAATCCAACCTACTTACTGTTTTTAGAACATAGTGGTGCCAGGAAAAATGACCGAAGCCAAGCACAGCATTGTACAGTATTGGTACACACCACCAGAGGAAGCAAACAAAAAAAAAGCCACATATTTTCATTGAATATGATGCAACTAAGTTGACTGGTGTTGGAACTTAATATACTTAGTATGCTATAGAATCACTGCAGAATGGACAACTCATAGCAAAAGCTAACATACTTGCATTAGCTGCAAAGTTAATGACAGGCCACACAAAGCGGCCATGATGACTCAAATGTTTTTGAGAGCCATCAGTAAGTTGTCACAGTTTCTAAGTTGTTATGTGACCGCAGCCCTATGGAACACAGAACTATGGGACTGAGAAGCATTGAGTATTTATATGGTAGCCATAGCAGTGTTTGCTAATAGTTTAGTGCCATAGTTAGTGTCAGCTAATCCAAAGAAAAAAGAAAAAAAAT
Source organism: Pseudoxyrhopus heterurus (assembly GCA_032468235.1). Classification (NCBI taxonomy): domain Eukaryota; kingdom Metazoa; phylum Chordata; class Lepidosauria; order Squamata; genus Pseudoxyrhopus; species Pseudoxyrhopus heterurus. Next base: position 1,410 of record JANHJO010002115.1, on the reverse strand, counting down.
CAGAAATGGCAAGGTTTTGGGTGTGCTCCTTACAGATAAATGCAAGTCAGGAAAATAAAGAAATGCACAAGGAGGAGGAAATAAATACAGGGATCAAATACTATATAAAATTGTGTGGGAAAGACTGATTTATATACTGTGTTGGAAAATGACAATGGTCTGGTCAGATCATTTGTCCTTCTGGTCCAGCAGATTTTGATCACCTTTTATACTTTTAAAAATGATCGATGCTAAGGATTTCTCCACAGAAACAGCAAGGATATTGCTGGCCTTCATGGGAATTTCAACCATCAAGGCCCATGGTGGAGGCAATTTTGGAAATTGCGCATCTGGAAGGTGATAGGTTCTCTATCCCAACCTACAGAAAACTGCATGGCAGAAAATACCAAAAGATATTGGCAAAGGGTTGAAGAACAAGCTGAGGCCAAATGAGGCCTTGGCCTTAAGCATGCTGGGAAATAAATGAAGAAAAGGGAGCGATGAAGTATTGAAGTTTGAACCCAAAAGGCCAATCATGGAGGAACTACTAAAAGAGGCAGAGAGAGCTTGAGGTTGCAGAAGCAACTAAGTTGCAAGCTAGATTCAGAAGTGATATTGAGAAGAGGTAGACTGCAACATAGGTCAGTTCTTGATGAGCTGAGCAGCATCCCACCAAAGGTAACTCCAGAGATCTCCTAAGTTTCTAAAAGGCTATGATTAAAAAGCCTACCTCCTCTTCCTCCTGAAGCAAATACTCTATTAGTGCTTTTGAAAAATAATCATTGAGGAGTAGGGTCAGAATTTTTCTTTCTAGACAATGTTGGGTCTCATCCTCTTGAGGAGTGCCTGGCACCAGAAGTATTGACTACACATACATTTTAGAAACCTTCTAGGGAGCTTCATTCACAATACAAAGAAAATCTGGCAAAATACCAGGATGCAGGGGTTAATGTGGTAACACCCCCAGCACGAGCCTTGTAACTTGTCATTTTTAGCTCTAGAAACAAGAGGTAGAAAAGAGAGAACATCTTTGCCTATGGAGTGCTGCCAAGGGTGTTTAAAAGCAGCAGGTTTTATTGAATACTATATTCCCAGGACGCAAAGAGAGAGAAACAGAAACGGTGTGATAGATAAGACAGCAGCACCAGGCAGCCACATATGAAATTACTGCAGTGACCTTGAATAAAAGAGCCATCAAGAAGGGAACAGGAGGCAGTGAAGAGGATAAGCAGCAATCATTCCAGACTGCCAAGAATTCCTTATGTTCATGACACATTCCAGAAGAAGAGCTGCTGCCCAGTCAATAGGGAATGGTAGGGCTAACTCTCTTGTATCCTGATGCCAGATTTTCTCAGCTGCAACAAATCAGAGAATGCATCCCTCTCATATGGCTCCATCTCTCTCCCTCTCCCTCTCCCTCTCCCTCTCCCT
>JANHJO010002114.1:161484-174565 GCA_032468235.1 Pseudoxyrhopus heterurus | reverse complement strand
GGACAGGAAGGCCTGGAGGAACGTTGTCCATGGGGTTGCGATGGGTCGGACACAACTTCGCAACTAACAACAACAAAAGCACATCCATCCATCCACCCACCCATCCTTCTCTTGGCCTTGAGTTCAGAATCCTGCTCCTTGCAACTGGCTAACAGCTGTTGGAAAAAACTGAATGTATTATTTACCTTTCCTAGCTCGCAAGATAATTTTGAATGCAAGAGGAAAGGAAGCTTTGCAGTCTGGAAGTTCACTCTTAGAAATGACTCAGATTATTAATGTATGTATTTATTTGACAGACATCAATCTTCCAATCTTTTCTGTGTTCAAGTCAGATCATGTGTCCCATCCATCTATAAGGCAAAACACTTAGACATGGAGTGAGGTCTCCTGGTCCCAGCCTTGTCACCACACACTACATGTGCTGACCTTTTGATGTCTAAAGGACAGTTATGCAAAATAGAGTTTCTGACACCTTACTATATAGTTACAATCTCTTGAGTGGGGTTGTAAGAATATGGCATTATAATGAAAAGAGTCAGTCTTGACTCATCCACATCTCCATGTATTTTGAATTATGCATGAACAGGAATATCTGACAAGCAGTCTTTTTATCCTTTGCATTCCTCTCATTATCTATTACTCTTCTTCCTTCTCTTTACCCAGCCCACCATCCCTGGCTTCTGCCTGAAATGAGAGCACAACAGCCAATTGTCATCAGTTATCCACCAACTCTTCATGTGTAGCTGAATGAGCAGAATTTTCAGAATGGAGTCTTCAAGGAAACTATGTTTTCTCCTTCTCCAGATTTTAAAGGAGTAAATTCTTCTCACATTTCTTCTATAGCCAGAGGCAAAAGATAATCAGAATAATATGGGATGCCTATACTGGCCCCAGCAACTTCATCTTAGTCATGTATATTTGGGATTGAAAGCACAAAGAAATATGTGAACATAAACAGACACAATTTGGGCATGACCAATATAAATATTGATGATGGAATACATGTTTGATTAAGGCATTGGCCTCAGTTTTAATAGGCATAACTTGAATCAATATCAGAGTCTTAATCATGGATTTAATGTGGCAGATTTAATTTATACATAAAACACACACTTGACTTGTAGAGTTTGTGGCTTATTTCTTAGTACTTACCATCCAAAATGATGATCCAGGAGAACAACCTTCTCTGCTGTCACTCCTATCCTTTAGAATCGGAGTGAGGTTGTCTCCAACTTAACCCTCCCTCCTCCAGAAATGAGGTTGTCTCCAACCCTCCTGACCTTCTGCAAGAGCTTAAAGACCTGGCTTTGCTGGTTGGCTTGGGCTCCAATGAGTGAGAGATTCACATTCAAATTGCTTTATGTACATAAGTCAAGCAAACAACTTATTTATTATAAACTTTGTTTCTTTGCATGAAGAACTAGAGTTACAATACAACTGTTTGGCTTTTTGGCTTTTTCTACCTGATAGATCCCTGAACTAAGAAACTTCCTTTTTTTCCCTATTTGCTATATTAAATTCATGTTCTTTTTGGTTTTGTTTGCTTTGCTTTAAAAACGTATGACTTCTATTAACCTAGCTTGCAAAGCGCAACGTGCTCTTGGCTATCAGCCCAGGGCAGCAACTATAAACATATGTTCAGGCTTCAAAATGCATTATTATCTAGATATTTTATCATTTCCTCACTGCAGTCATTTGATTTCACACCATTCATCAGGTTGTGCAAATAAATCATATCCTATAAACTTTTAACAGCCTCCCTAGGAAAGCCAAAGTGCCCATCTCTATTTAAAAGGAAGACCTGGAAGAATAACTTAACAAGCATTTGAAATGCTTACTTAGCTGTCTACACCTTGGGTTTATTTTGTCTTAGCCTTTTACACCCTGTAGCTGGAATTCTAATCAAATTAATGGAAAACAAGTTACACTAAAGGGTGAGAAAACACTAACTTTCAAGAAAACATGTTCAGGATCAGTCTGAATTTGTAATAGTTTTTTTTTTTACCAATTTGCTGAATATCGACCCAACTTTCTAGTCAGAAATATCAATCGTGAAATAAAGATAAAAGCAGTGAACATGAAAGCAGCCAACAAATAATTTTAAATGCAATTCAAAACATGATGAACTTAATTATAGATATCTATTGCAGCACACAAAGAAGCTTCAGCATCAAAGTCCTGTATAAATAAAAATGGTTTTGCCTGCCTTTAAAAAGTCACTCCATTATCAGGGAGCAGCCACAAGGAAGGTCCACTTTGTCTTCTCCACACAAATACATCTTAGAGACCAGGAGTAATGGGTAGTTTGTGTGTATTTGAGGTCAGTGTTGAGTCTTGGCAATTGTCTGATTTAGTCCCTGCAGGTTTCTTGGCAAGATCTCAGAAGTGGTTTTCCATTACTTGCTTCCTAAGGCTGAGAGAGAATGACTGGCCCGAAGTCAGCCAATTGGCTTTGTGTCTAAAATAGGACTAGAATTCACTCAACTTCTAGCCTGGGACTTTAACCACTACACCAAGGGTGTCAAACTCAAGGCCCATGGGCCGGATCCAGCCTGCAGAGTGCTTAGATTTGGCCCACAGGGCTGAGCTGGAAACAGCAAAGGACCAGCCCGCAGTGCCTCTGCCAGCAAAAAAGCTCCATTTTCACTGGCAGAGGGCTATAGGAAGCCATTGCAGCCAAAAATGGGGTACATGCCCCCCCCAGGTTCAGTTTTTGGTGGCAGAGGGTAATCAGAACAAACTAAAAACAAAACAAAAGGAGAAATGTTTCCTCTTTTGCATTTGAGCATGCAAGAAGGGATAGGAAAGGAGAAAGAGAAAGAGGAAAGACAAAAAAAAGAAGGGAAGATGGGAAGACAGCAAGGAAGGAAGAAGAAAGGAGAATGAAGAGGGAAGGAAAAAGAAGAGAAGGAAAGAAGGAAGGACATTATAACGAGAGTGAGGGAGGGATTCAGGGAAGTCCTGCCTTAGCACTTGGCCACCACAGGTGCCCCTGACACGAGTCCCATGTCATGCCCACCATAGTCATGCCCACCCATGGCCACTCCCACTCCCTGGCCCTTGGGCCAGATTAGCTATGTTAATTTAATTTTTAATGTATACTAAATGCTAAATTATGACTAGAAGAGGCTGATTATCATTTTCTCAGAATTCTCCATAGAATTCTCCAAAGTTCTACCATCATTTCCAAAATCTACCAGAAGATTGAGGGGAGTTGTCTAACATGACTGAACTGGGAGAGAGTCCTTTCAGGAGGAGGTGCACCATTACCTCCTTCAATGCAGGTGGCAACTTTCCCTCAAAGAAACACTTCCTAATTCCAGCTTGCCTGCCCACCCAAAAAGCTAAGTGGGACATGGATCCAGTTGACGTGGCACAGTTCAAAGTACAGAAATCCTACTTCCTCAATTTTACAATATATATCATTCCTCAACAAAATCTATGTTCAAAAAAATATACTGGAAAGATACTACTAGTAGTCTATGGAGATTCTCAGTCATCCAGGTCATGGTTGTCCCAAAGGTGCTTTTTCAGAAGCAACTGGACTTTATTGTTTTTTCTTTAAAGACATTTTGCTTCTTATTCAAGAAGCTTCTTCAGCTCTGACAGGGAATGGAAGGATTAATATTCCTTGCAAACAGCTGGTCATTTGCATTCTTTCAGAGAGTCATTGAGGCCACATGGACACAGATAAACCTTCAAATTTATCACCTACACCATGGCATAGAATAATTGCCCATAAGACTGCATTCCACATTCAAAACTCTATTCTATCAGGAGGCAATTCATAGCTATGGTGGTGAGTTCCTGTTTATGCCATGTTTCTATTATTTTATCAGTAGAGAAAATAATCCTGAATATGAGAAAAATAATTGCATTTGAAATAAATCAAACTATGTCAAGGTGGCCCGACCTATGTAAATATTGCTAATTTCCCATTCAATACATTGCCATCTTCTCACGTTCTTGACCTCTGCCACTGCTATTGATTGTAAATTTTTGTTGTAAGAGGGCACTTCATAACTTAATAGCTCAGCTCAGAGTCTTGTTTGTGCACAATCTCTACAAATTGTGGTCTTGAAATGAATGGGAGTCATTGTAATCATATGCCTATTTTTCTCTTCTAGACAGAATAGGTATTACCTTTGAAAAATTAACATTGGAAATACAAAATGCTATTTAGAGCTGCTTTAAATGTTCTTATATTAGCTTTATCATGTTTATCACACAAATGTTTATGTTCCCATTTTTTTAAAACTTCAGTTTACAGATTAAGCTATTAATGCCAAATCTAATGCCCCCTCCATGATAGCAAATTTTATTTATACCTTTCATAGGCATATAAAACCCACACCTTACAATCTGCAGAATCCTACTGGTTAAAGCAGCAAGTGTATACTATAATAGTACCAGACTATTTTAGCACAACATTCAAGAATTAAGTGCAAGCTGTGGTTCATATTACTTTGAAGCCATTGACAATATAAATTATATGTTAATATAATTATAAATTTAAACAAATAAACAGGCAAAAAAGTTTCTGTCAAATCATTTTTTCTTATGTTAAGCTTGCAATTCCGGTGTATAATAACACAGCTTATTCATATATCGAAATGAAGTATCTACTGACAATACTTAAATTGGGCAGGACTGCCCTGATATCTCTTTAGTTAGGAGACAGACATCACAAAGTGTAATTCCAAAAGGTGGACATTGATTAGTAACCAACACTGTGGTGTAATATTCACTATGTTCAGAATATGAGCAACAGGAACATGCTTTATAACTGTGGGAGAAATAAGACCATTAGAAAAGGAAAGTGTTGTTGATGATTGATGGTATTGCAACATTTTCAGTCCAACCATCTTGCTATGAAAATGTGCCGGGGTTTAATCATCATTCTTTGTGAACAATAGCAATTGTGACTAAAATTTGCATTATCATACAACATTGTTATAAAATGTGATGTCATGTAAACATTCCTTTTAGTCATGGCAGTTTCACTTGTAATTGCTGCTGTGAATCATGCACAATAGTTCAGCATGCTGTCACATGGTCACCATTTGCAACTTTCCACCAGTTTCCCCATTGATTTTGCTTGTCAAAATGGCAATGAAGGTCACAAATGACAATCGTATGATTGCCAGATATTGCGAGAGTAAGAACCTCACACTTCCCTGATCATAAGTCCCTTACCTTTCTTCCTCCTATGTTCTCCTAGTGGAGTTGCCCATGCTTAAGTCAGTTTCACCAGCAATCTTTGTTTGAATCCTTTCTAAACAGTTTCACAAAGCCTTTGAAAAACTACCCAGCTTGGGTTTTCTAACTTTTGGGAAGTAGAGCAGCGTGCATCTTCTCTCAGCAGTGAAACAGATAGTATTACAACTTTGAAAGCTATAGTACTCAGTAGGATTTGGATGTTCCATTTGCCTATAAGAATTGTCATAGAAGCATAGGATGGGGAAATATATGTAGGCATATCTTGCTTATTTTGCTGAATTTATTCAACTGAATTTCAAGTTTAAAATCACAATAAATATGATTTATAATTAATTGAAATATACACATTTTAGTATTATGAAACCTTTTTGCATAATTATGCATAAAAAAGTGGAGGCATGTACAATTCCATGAAAGTTTCATAGCAAGGATGGAAGGAATAATTAACTGTAATGCCGGTTAACTACAAATTACAAACTTTTAAAAGAGTAATTCAGGTCTATAGCTAAACTGATAACCTTTGGTGCTATGTTGATCTCATGGCTCTGCTCATGACTTCAACCTTCCTTCATCTTAAAATAGAAGAAAGACTCCTCACACCATGGAGCAGAGTCCCCACTCCCATATCCTCTCAAGTGAAATTTCATATTACGGTAAATGTAACTTTGGGCAATACATCTAAGCACTTCCAAAAGAATTCCTTTTTCTTTAATCCCATCATGCTAAAAATTCTAAAACTCGGGAAATGAGATAAGAAAGCCCAAATGTTACTTTTGAACAAGGAAGAGTTGCAGTATTGTACGGAGGAATGTTTTCCCAGCAACTTCAAGCTAAGTTAGTGTTGGATAAAGAAATCTTCTTGCATCTTTTTCCCACCAGTACTCATTCAAATTGATGAAAGAGAACATTCTTTCAGAGAAAAGGAAAATGTCAAAAAAAAAATTCTTAGGGGTGGAGGGAGTATAGTGTAGTTGCAATCCTTTGACTTTCAATAGCTGTCTGTTACTCTCTTGCCTTTCCTACTACAATCTGCTCTCCAGAGATTTTCAGCATGGCTGGTTTCTCTCGCTTAAATTAAATCCCCAAAGAAAAAGATATGGATAGTAGCCCCTACTTTAAGGAATGCCTTTCACCCAGAGATATGATTGGCCCCCACCCTTGCTAGCATTCCACAAGCAGTCTATATTTTCAGCCCATGTTTGACCATTTGTTTAGATTACCTAATTCCAAGGGCACATACAATATTTATTGATGGCCTTTGACGATATAGTGAGCTATCTATTTTTTTCCCTTTTTGACCTTGTCTACAATATCCAGGGTCTGAGCAGGTTATAAATATTTTCAAATAAACCAACAAACTCCTACCTAGGATATTTTCAGCAGCCATGCTATTGCTGTTACTAAGGGGGAGTCCTGTCTTTGAGAAATTGTTTCCTGGAGAAATTAAGATAAACCATCTACCCATTTTTTTCCCCTTCAGATCTGCTGCTTTGAAAATCTTTTTCTTTTCCATAGTCATAATGGAACAGTAGACAATGATGGTGAATAACTCTTTTAAGGATAAGCATGATCCTAGACAAAGGGTATGAGAATCAGTTTGGTGCAGTGGTTAAGACATCAAATTAGAAATCCAAAGACCATGAGTTCTGGTCCAACGTTAGGCATAAAACTAGCGGGATGATCTTAAGCTAATCACTTTCTCTCAGCCCTAGGAAGGACACAATGGCAAACTGCTTCTGACAAACCTTGCCAAGAAAACTATATGGACTTGTCCAGCCAGTTCAAGAAACGAGTATTATTAAACTGAAGAAGGAAAAAAAGGACAAAGGATGAGGAATTGATAGTTCACCTCTCCATTTTGTCATGCTGGCTAAGGCTGCTGGGAATTCAACAAGTTGCAGCTAAGCCAACTTTGCAAGCATATTTTATTTTATTTTAGTTATTTATTAAATTTTTAATATCCTACCATTATTACTTCATAACTGACTCAAGAAAGCAAATCTACCAAATAATCCTTCTTCCACCAATTTTCTCCACAACAACAACCCTATGAGGTGAAGTGAGCTAAGACTGGCCTAAAGTCACACTTGGATGTGTCACACGTGGGCCATGCCCATGGCTAGTTAAGCAAAGGGGGAAAAAGTTGCAATACATCATGTGATGCCGTCATGACGATGTGAGTTTGACACCCCTGCCTTAACCATTATACCAAACTGTCTCTCTTATTTTATTTATTATTATTTATTTTATTGTTTGAATTAGAAGTATTTTCTCCTTGATACTTCCTTATAAATCCTTTGTATAAATAAGGTGTAGCAATAGTAAACTCCTCAAAAATATTTTTTTAAATACTTGGAATATTATTTTTTAAAATATTTCCCAAAAATTATAACCAAGCAGTCTACAATTTGATATCATGTAACTGATCTATTTTAAAGCCAGTCCTGTGACAAATAGTGTAAACACAACTAGCTATAAATAACAAAACAATTCTTTTTAATTCTTTAAACAATTTTAGATTTTTAGATTATGAAAAATGTAGCTTGAGTAATTAATTCATTATGCATGATCTATCAAAGTAAGAATTAGGTTATTCTGAGCTAGCCATTGATCACAATTGTGATAAATTTCTGGCTTATCTGTGTGGCAAGCAAATGGACCTTCATTCATTCTTCATTGCATCTTCCAACAAGTATAAAGAAGCCACTGTGATGCCACAAAGCTCTTGTGTTCAAATTCAATATTAAATTCCAAACATTTTTTTCTTGTAAAAATAGATCACATCCATGGCATGTTTAATGCCCTGCTCCTTGGGGCTCAGAACTCTTTTGATAATGAGTGTCAAGTCACTGATTGTCCAAAAGTAAAATGGAAGGCAAAATCCAGGATCCAATTTAATTCTGCTATTTCTACAATGAAAAAATGCCTGGTGGAACTTGAGCAGTTTGACTTATCGTGTTTGCTTATCATGTAACTCAGAGGGAAATATTTTCATATATTCACTTCAGATTTGTGATTTTTATTTGTCTGTGGGAGGAATGAAAGACATGCTACAAAAAAATAAAACAATAAGGAATTGGGTTAATCAGTTGCTCCCAGTACTAGATTATTAATCTAGTTTTCATGTTACCTGATTCTATTTGGCTGGATCTAGAGCAGGGCTATCAAACTCCCGGCCCATGGGCCAGATGCATCACGTTCAGGCCATTCCCATGCCCAGTTTAGCAAAGAGGGAAAAAGTCCCGATACATCACGTGATGCTGCCATGACAACATGAGTTTGACACCCCTGATGTATGCATGAGGATGTATGTAATGTATGAGGAAGGAAACCTGAACAGGATAAGAAGGAAGACAGGTTCCTCCAAATGGGTCAGAAGTGCTGACTAAGATCATTAATACTGAAAAATCAGTTTTGTCCATAATCAAAATTTATTTTGGAAAACTTCTACTTCTGATAGATCTTTTCTATTCCAAAGTATGCTGATAGTAGTAAGAGGTGACTTCTTTTCCATGTAATGCAATATATAAATGACTTGCCAGATGTCAGTAAAATGAATGGGTTGAATGGGGACTTTGAATTTCCGCTAACCATGAGGTCCTTAATTATTACAAACATGTTTTTATTATTACATTTTCACTAATCAGTAAAACTATCCAATATGTATTCATATATTTTGAATGAGAAAGTATATTTGATAATTAGCTCTACTACTTGGTTTCATTTTTCCCCATATGAAACCACCTGTAATGAAGAATATTAAAGTTGAAGGGAATATCTGTAGATTACATATTTTTTAGTCTGATGTTCTCCAAAAATGGTGAGCTTCATTCACCATGAATTGTAAGTAGTATGACTAGTGGTGAGAGTATTACAAACACTAAGGCCAACCAAATTAGGGGTGTCTAGGACAATTCGCCACGGCCAACTTGCTGCAGGACAATTCAGCAAATACAAAAATTAAATTAATTTCAACTGAACCATGGCCAATAATAATAAAATAAAGAAAGTCAATCCAGAAATACAAGAAATACAATAATTTCAACGAAAACATGGCCACCAATAATACAGGTAACTGAATGAAATGATTAATATAGCATTGAATTGTCCATGGCAAGTTGACCATGGTGAGTTGTTCTGTGGTGAGTTAATTCTATAATCATCAAAAGTTTAGGAAACAATTTTTGTAGGATTTAGGAGATACACTTAAACACATACACATGCATGTGCACACATACACATACGTACATACACACACACACACACACAAATTATGAACATATTTTTCTAGAATAGTTTGAATTCTGACTTGAATTGAATGAAACATCTGCCAGGATAAATAATCCACATTTTTAAGCTTGTAAGAACTTTCTATAAAACTCAGACTCTCGTTCCATTTGAAGTCAGGCTTGTTGTTTTCAACATAGCATAATTTGGGGTCATTGAGAGCCAAACTAGGGACAGCACACTTCACTTTGTAAGTAGGCTAGGACAAAAACTAAAAGCAACTAATTTAAAACTGAAACTACATTAAATGTAAAAAAACATCCATTATATATAGTTTAATATGATAACCCTCCTGTATGTATAATTTCCTTCTTTATGTATGTTAATATTTTATTTACTGGCACTGTTGGAGGGGCACTGAATCTATCACTTCAATCTTTCAAAGCCAGATATGGCCTGCAGCCTTATAATTTGCATTCCCATTCTAACTGCTCCTGGCTACTCCTTGAGAGCAATTTCTTGACCACAAGGAAGAATTAATCATTGGTTAAATTATTAATCTGAAAATGTTGTCAAATATCCTTCAGACTAAATTTCAGAATTTTGTGACAGAAATATGACAGCCTAACCCTGCAATGTCTTGAAGAATATAGCATGCACATCACTAGAAAAATGATATGCATCTTCAAATAATTTCATCTGGAATGTAAAGGGAGTTTTCTGACATGAATGAAGAGTCACAGTCTTGAATACTGATTTGGTTCTATAAGAGTGAGATTGAACTAGAGATGAATTCAAATGAATATTGGTGTCTCAGAAGTTTAAAACTAAAAGGAAGTAATCCATCAAGCGGGGGGAAAATGTTTGATCTGACATCTAATATAATGTAGTTCACAAACATTTTCTTCTACAGCATTTATCTCTAGTTTCGTTGCAGATTTCAGTAACAGTGTCCCCTGAAGAAATTCAATAACTCCAGTAATTATAAACAGATGTCTTATTGGAATGCATGAACTGTTAATACCAGGAATATGTATGCCATTATTTATCTATAGGTAATAAAGTTTCGTAGATATGTATTGATTCTGGATATGCTACTTTCATCAATTTGATTATACGAATTAAATTTTCTTATGGAAGAAATTGCTTAATATGTCTTAATTTAAATTAAAGCAATACTTGGCAATTGCTTAGCATGTGGCATTGTCTATAAAGATTTGCTCTTAACCTTGGATAGATTAGGAGAAAATTCTTTGACTTTTCATCAAATAGAGCTACATTTAACTGGAATATTCTATTTGTGTAGCCATGTAATCTTTTGTAGCAAATCAACTAATATCATTCTACCATCGTAAAGACTAAAAAAGCATTCCAAATTCTGATCCAGTGGATTTTAGGAAGTCGCTGAGAAGACCTCCTGCTACAAAATAGCATCCAAGTGGGAGACGAAATCTGGCTCCTTCTATACCAAAGAGCCATGGCAATCAAAGCTGGGTACTGTGCTTGGGTGCCCATAATGATCCAGCCTTGCGTTGGTCTACCACATTGAACCAATTAACTCAGTTGCTGTTTCAGAGGAACTGATGTGAATATAATTCTGGGTGGGCAGTTTCCCGTTGATAGAAATTCCCACTCTGTTCCATTTCTAGGTTCCTGTGAGTTCTTTCTTCCTTTTGAAGCAGAGGTAACATGGAAATAGTAGCAATGCAAAAAGAGCTGCTGAGGATTTGAAGAGTGAAACTTCACTCTCCTGGCTGTCCAAATCTGCCAAGAAATGGAACCATCGTTTTCTGTGGAACTTGAAAATGAGAGATCTAGCAGGCTAAAAAGCCTATCAAATGAAGCCTTGTCTTCATTTCTCCTTTTTCTGTCCAATTAAGACTGCTCTGTTTCAGATTCAGGCTGTCTCTGGGACTTCCTGTTATTTCAGTACCATCTCCAGTTCTATTTACTGAACTCGGAAAGATATTGCTTGATGATAAAAGTGAAGAAGAGGAGAATAGGGAACTATTTATGAATAAAATGCCAAGCATTAATAGGGCCTTCTGCAAATCCCATGGGCATGTGAGGTGCCCCACAGTGTTCAACCACTGTGTCTTCTTAAAGGAGTGTTACAGGTGACTTGAAGGCCTTCTGTGGTTCATGGCAAGTGGATGCAAATTCACTTCATTTCACCAGCTGCACATGTGCAGACAGTCAGCAATCCTCTTCAACAACTATGCTGAAGCTTCTGGAAGGTGTGAATGCATTAATGCTTCAAGTAGGAGGGTGTCTCTCATGTGTCAACATACTTTGTGAAACATCACTCTTCAATGCTTTGCACATGGCTGTATTAAATAAAAGAAGCAATGCAATGTTAAACAAAGATTTAATTAAATTGGCTTGTTTTTTTTTAAATCTGTTATTAAATGAATGCCAAGAATTAACAGATACCATTTTTATTACCCATTGGTAAAATCTGCCACTTCCTTAGAGGCAAAGCTTGCATCGTGATGTCACAATGCACATTTCATCAGTTTGCTGCGAATGCCTTTGCAACAAAGTGAAGCAATTTAATTTTCCAAGACAAGCTGCTGCTGCTGCTGCTGACAATCTAGATTTGAAGCAATGCCACAAGGCAGGTGGAGCCACTTCACTCAGAGCTAATATGCATATATTTGCATCACTTTAGATACCTGCCAGTTTAGTACCAGCCATAATTTTTCTGCTTCATATCTTGAATTTTGCAAGCTGCAATATTAGACAATGCACTAACAATTTGGTAGATGGCAGCTTCAGCAAGTTAAAATCAAGCCATCATCTGTTTTTTCTTGGGCCCATGGAGAGGGTACTAGGTAACTGTTACACACATACAAATGTAGCTTTTTTTCCCCAGGGACTTTCACTTGGAAATGCAATCAGATTCAGTTCAAATTGAAATATGGTATTTTCCAGTCTTTTATGCAGGGATTTTATAAATCCTCTTTATTTTTTTGACCAACTTTCAGTACGGATTCACTTAGAATTTTTCACATTATGTGAAGTTGCATTTCATCCGTCTTCTCATGCAACCTGCAACCATCCTGGAAATGTTAAGACTGTATAAGGGACTCATCAAAAATTTAAATGTGGATAGAGACAAAGAATGTTTATATGTCCTACTTTATTCCTCTTCTCCCATTGTTTTCATAACCCTGTATGTAGAACATGAAAGAGAATCTGTACGTGGACTTCTTGTAACTTCTTGTAAAAAAGCGGAACTCTTGATTTCAGTTATTTGTTTTTTTTCAAATTTTATTTTGTTTTTATTTATACAACATCATCATACATCAAACAGCACGTTAGACCAGGTTACAAATATTAAACGCTTCCATAGTTCAAATGTTCATTACATTGCTTCCAACCTCATATAATATTCATACATTCTTGGTTACCTGTTCAACATTTATCACTCTTAATATTTTCTATTACCCCTTTCCATATCAATTTTCCAACCATCTATAAAATACTTCCCATGTTTTATAATACTCTATATCTTCTTTCTCTTTAATTGCCAATGTTAACCAATACATTTCATTGCACTCTAAAATTTTCTTTATTACGGTCTCTTCAGTAGGTATCATTCCATTTTTCCAGTTTTGTGCAAATACAATCC
>JANHJO010002114.1:140537-152386 GCA_032468235.1 Pseudoxyrhopus heterurus | reverse complement strand
AAAACAGAAGTGAGAAATAAATGGAGATTAGTGAAATAAAGAATATATGTTAAGATAGAGATGTAAACAATATGATGCTTATTATTAATATGATTGTTAAGATTATTATACCTAATATAATATTATATTTTCATTAGAAGATATGTTAGGTGGGAGAAATGAACGGAGTTATAATGCTGATTATTATTATTGTAAAATTAGAGAATTATTATCAATGTAATGAATATCGTAAATTTTGATTGTAATAGCACAGAGACATTTGTACCCAGACGACACACTGTTTAATGGAAGATGATATGTTCAAGTTTAAAAATTAAAAAACTTATTAAAAAAAAGAAAGAAAGTCCTGCACAGGAGCAGCTGCCTAGCCCTGGATAGCATATCAATGGGGCCACCAGTTACAAAGATATCTGGCTGATCTGACAAAGGCAGTCTTGTTGACTTCCTATGAACTGATATCATATCCCTTCCTTTAGTACAAAGTTCATGATATTTTACAATAATGGTGGCTGTGGAGACTTCTATAGTTCTATTTTTAAATATTTGGTAACATTTGTC
The DNA here is from genome assembly GCA_032468235.1 of Pseudoxyrhopus heterurus. Classification (NCBI taxonomy): domain Eukaryota; kingdom Metazoa; phylum Chordata; class Lepidosauria; order Squamata; genus Pseudoxyrhopus; species Pseudoxyrhopus heterurus. Next base: position 151,828 of record JANHJO010002114.1, on the reverse strand, counting down.
TTACTAGTGACATTTAATCATTTATAATATTTTTGTTTCCATTTCTTCTATTTTGTTTGCTATTATTTATAATTAATGACATTTTCCTTTAAATTTTTTATTTTGTTATTTATGGTTTGATTTTGCTGTAAGTTGATTTCTTTTTGTGTTTTTTCTTGTTTGTAATTTCTTTCAAACATGTTACAAAATAAATGAAGTAATTAAAAAAAAAGCTCTGGATGATGGGAAGCCCTGAGGTACTTGAACATATGCACATTCTTTTATGGGTATATATACTCAATATATGAACATCAGGCAGCTACCTGGGACTGCAATATCAGGGATCATAATTGTAAAACTACTCACTTTGTAGCAAAAATTCTCAGGACATGTGATAATTATAATGTGAAAATTAGAAGGTTGGTACTCTGTTTCTTATTTATTTACTTATTAATTTTTTATTATACCTTTACTAATTTTTAGGTAAGTCGAGATGATGGATGTACATAATACTCCTCCCTCCTCCTCTTTTTCGCACAACAACAACCCTATAAGGTAGATTGGGATGAGAGAGAATGACTGACAGTCATCCGGCTGTCTTTCATGACTAAGGTGGGACTAAAACTCACAGTCTCCTGTTTCTAGCCTGGTGCCATATACACTACCATTGGTTTTTCTATGGATCTTTTTGCCTCCATTGTAAGCCAGTGCGTTTACAGCTGAACTAGAGCAATATTTCTTCAGCTCTAGGACCAAAGAGATTGTGATATGATCATGACACCATCATTGATTCTGGATCAGTTTTAGCAATATCAGGGAGCTCCCTTCAATTGATAAAGTGAACTGTCATTCCTGATTCAGGATAATCCCTCATTGGCTATTAAATATCAACATTGATAGGTTTATTATTACTGATGATAGGTATTCTTAACTGGTAAATATGCTGCTGTTATTTAAATTTATTTGCCACCTGACTCTCAACAATATTGAGAGTCATATATTTATTAGTTTGAGGGATTTATTGTAGTTTGTTAAAATGTACTGAAATAAATTCCCAGTTAAGAATAGTATATGCAAAAAAAAAAAAGAGTGGAACGAAAAAGCTGCACTGTGATAACAACCAAAAGAAATAAATATCTTGATTCAATTTACAGCTATGGAAAATGCAAAAACTAATCTAAATAATAGTTTGCTATTGTTTGATTGGGACTACTATTGATTTATGTTTTTTGTTGAAATTTTGTTGCCTGGGGCGAGTAATTTAAAGGGCAACGCATAAAACTTTTTTCTATAAATTAATCAAATACAACACAAAAGACTATTGATTCTGCACAGTAGTAGAAGAACCACAGTTATCCTTTGCTTTATTGTTGTAGTAAAACATTGTTATATAAAATGATTGCATCAAACTCGCATATAGTATCTACAAATGAAATGATTGCATGTTTATGAATGATGTATCCTTTACGATCGATCTTTCGCTATATTTATAAATGATCCATTTGTCCTGTCTTCCCAATTCACTTTTACAAATCAAGCATCACATGCTCCACAGTACTTTGGCTGCGTCTTTATTCATTTCAAACATTACTTATAGAAGTACTGCTATTATAATTAAGGAAGCACAACAGTTTTGAGTTGTTTCGAAGTGAATGTACCAAAATATTGTTTTGAACAATTTGAAATCTCTTACAGCGCAATCAGCTTTACACTTGCCAGTAGATGGTGCATTCTGCAGGCTGATTCTCAGAGCTGTCTGGAAATGCTCTAAGTGGGTTCCCAAGATACCCTGCAGAGAAAGATGCATTACTACTATTGGCTATACAGAAATGTAGATATGTCTTCAAAGCTCAAGATGCTGTACACATATTCTGGTCTCTAATATTTGGACTGAGTATATTAAATGATTTTTTTTTAAATGCACAGGAAATATTTGTTTTTCCTAAGTTTGAACTGACCCTGACCTGGATTTAAATATCTTACAATAGCAGAATACCATCTTTTATTTCATTATTCAGTTCAATACTGTAATTTATTGTGGCAGAGCTGAATGAATGGTAATTATATGAGTGGTGTTTCACTAGCCATTGCAGTGTTCCTATGATCATGTGATTAACATTTGAGTGCTTGGCAGGATCTGAGCTTTGCCATCTTCCTCCTCCTCCTCTGTCTGGGATATAGGTTGGGATTATTTATTTATTTAGCATATGGCTTTGGTACATGAAAGCCACAAGTCTATAATATTACTACAGAGTAGTAGTGAGGTGCAGCGGTGAGAGAGAGCAGTACTTAATAATTAGTATATAGCTGCAAGCTGCCTGCAAATTAGCAGTTCAAATCCCACCAGGCTCAAGTTCGACTCAGCCTTCCATCTTTCCGAGGTAGGTAAAATGAGGACCCAGATTGTTGGGGGCAATATGCAATATATGCTTACTTCTGTAAACCGCTTAGGGAGGGCTGTAAAGCCCTGATACTGTAAGTGGCATATAAATCTAAACAATAATAACAATAGTTTGGCTATTTACGATTGCTAGTTCGTTCAATTCATGCTCACACTCGATCCAGGTTGCACCACAGTGGGCAAACTAGCTCAGCACACAAAGCAGTTCGTGGCGTTTGGACAATCTGTGGGATTGTCGACATCGTCCGGGGTTTTTGCTCCACTGGTTTTTGCCTTGCACTGGTTAGTTTCTTGCTTCTGCCACTGGGGTGGGGTGGAGTGATGGAGGATGACTGTGAGCTCTGTAGTTGAAGGGAGACCAGAAGCTGGTCTTTTTCAATCCAAATTCGGCACCTTAACCTCTATATTTCCCTACTACTATCTTATTTGATAGGCATAGGATATGACATGTGTTGGTGCCCTATGACAGAAAAACAGAGACAACATTTAATAAATAATGTTAAAATGTTCCTAGATTCTATTTGCCTGGCTTACTTTATCTCACTGTTGTCTTAATACATTGCAGTTATTGCTGAATTCATCAAGCCTTTGCAGTCATAGGATAAAACTGATCGGCACTCATTCCCCTCCTCCCTTCAATGCCCTTTGCAAGCCCCTTCTCTGACTCATTGGAGGCTTTCAGGCAGATGATGAAGAGCTGATCTGACCGGGTGGAAAGGCAGGTTTCTGGTTATTTTTTCACTTAGACATCACAACATGGTTTTCACCAATCGTGTTCCTTCAGCTTCTGACTTTTTGCAAAATTAATGGTTTGTGTCTTGAAATATTAAAATCTCCTACCAGCTCTACGCATTTCAAATGCTCTCACCCCAGCCTGTGTCGGGACAAGGACAAAAGGGGACAGAAGAAGAACATGTAAAGCACGTCACCATTTTTTGAGCCATAATTCTTTTGCAGGGCTGTTACTTCTTTTAATACATTATTTGATCTGGAGAGGCTATAAAAACATGTGGGGTAAAAACTACATATATAAAAAGGGCTGTGTGAAGTGGGTATGATTTCTATGGACCACAAAAAGAGGAATGCAAGTCCTGTCAAGGTGACATGGTTTACCTCGATGAGGCATTGCACTTCACTCCTGGAATCGTGGGAGGCCAGATTGCTTTGGGAAAAGAAATGGCTATTAGTTGAAGCAACATCCTTCACCCTCACCCCCTTGCAACATCTACTCAGCTTTGAAGGATTAAGTCATCTCTGCTCAGTTCAGCAGCTCCAAATCCCATCAATTAAGCAATGTCACCTTGCAGAATCCTTGCAGTTCCTTGCAGCACTTTCCAATTCCTACCTTCTGGAATGATCTTCCCCTCGAGATCAGTGTGGCTACTACCCTGGGATTCTTCAGGAAGCTACTGACTTACATATTCCCTCAGTTGGGGCCTGAGTGATCATAGAGCTCCCTTTTGTTCTTTATTTTCTTTTGGTTTGATTATTTTGCTCTTTCAGTTTGTTGTGTATTTTATCAATCAATAGCTCAGGGTTTAAATGAGGGGTCTTTGAGCTTTGTTGTTTTCTTGCAGACATTTCATTACCCAAACTAAATAACTTCACTACTAATGCTAGTAAGGAGTGAAGTTTGGTCTCAATTTATATTCTAGTGGCTTGTCCTGAGGTGGTCTTAGAGGGTCTTGGGTTGGGCTGTTCTCTGTTGGCTTGTTTGGCAGTTCCTTGATTGCAGTATTGTTTACTTGACTGTTGGTAAAGTTAATCCTGGAGTTAATCTATGCTCGTCTGGGTGCTGATTGCTGGTGGTGGTGGTGGGGTGTTTTGGTCTTTTGGTTCCCTTTTTGGCTTGTTGACTCTCTCTTTTGCATAGTATATAGATATTGTTTATGTCTATGTGTCTATTGATGACTAATTTGTCAGAGTGCCAGACTTCTAGAAATTCCCTGAAGTTTTTGGATTTGGCTTGCTCTAGGATGATCATAGCTTCCCATTTGAAACTATGGTTAAGTCTGTCCATATGTTGTGAAATTAAAGAGTTTTCATCATGTTTTCTAACTGCTAGTTGGTGTTCATGTATATTTTATGTTTTGTATTTATATTTTGGTTCCTAGCTGTAAGTTGCCCAGAGTCATATGGCATTTGGATGGGCTATACCAGGGGTGTCAAACTCACAGTGTCACATTGTCATCACATGACATATTGCAACTTTTTCCCCCTTCGCTAAAATGGGGGTGGGCATGGCCAGCACATGACCCATCCGGCCCGCAGGCCACAAGTTTGACACCCCTGGCCTATACAATGAATGAATGAATGAATCAATCAATCAACCATTTTAAGGTTGTACTTAGTAATTCTGAAGGCTGCTAATGGCTCTGCAGCCAAAACAGGGTTAAAGAAGAGAGCAAAGGAGGCTTTCTGGAACCCTGAATGGTCAACTTTAAGCTCAAGGAAATGTTAACTTCCCAGCAAATAGTTTTTTTAATAAGCCCTGTCTCTGAAATTGTATTCTTGAGAATGAATGGGCCTTCATATCGATGGAGCTAGAACCTGTACTGAAGGAAGCTTTACACATAAACTATACAGAGATTGGCTTCCTCATTAGAAATGATCATGGCAACATGGATGCTTCTTTTGATGTGACCCCACAATTGTGATAGTCATTTGCCTATCCCCCAAAACTACCAACCCACTAATTTTGCTTGTCAGTACATGCATAGCACAGAGGCAGTCTATTGAGTCAAAATACTCCAAATAAAGCTTAAAGGATTTAATGCATAAATATAGTCTTCCAGACCTTTAACCAATGGATTAACGCTACAACGATATAAGTTAAGGCTAGGTGTCAGGAAGTATTTCTTGACTGTATAAGCTGTCAGCCATGGAAATGGGCAGCCACATGAACTGGTAAGAATTTTATGATGTCAAAAGGTTGCAATAGAAAAAATAACTTCCCCATTTCCTATCCTCTAACAATATTGGGGTTAAGTTATTTTTATACACACAGCAGTTAGCATGGTCTAAGAATAAGTCAATAATACAGTATATACTTGAATATTGTGCTTGATAACTTCTTCTAAGCACACAACAAATTATATTATTTCTATTGATTTGTTACTTGTCCGGACTCCACCCACTTCCACCCCCACCAGTCCCACACACTATAAAATGTTTAAAACAAAAAAGGAAAGTATTCTTCCCTCTATTTATCTGATTTGCAAATTTCAAAATACGTAGAAACATGACTTGACTGAAACAATTATTCTAAATAGGCTACTCCTGCATGAAACCTATTCAGAATGATAACTCCTGGAATATTTTGTGGAGATTAAGTATGAACACTTAATGGCCACAGCAGCATTGTAAGGGATAATCTGTCATGGGCAATAAAATATTCATGGAAATTAACATGACGATTTTGTTTTTGTTGCCATGAGGTCAGGACCTGCTGATCAAGCTCCAGTTTCCCTGGCTATTTTGCATATTTTTTTTATCAACTACTCTTAAATATGGATGAGGTTTCACTTAAGCAGCCGTACTTTGTATGGATTCAGGATAACACCAACCCAGTTCACAAGCCATTTTTAGGTTATAGAAAATCTCAATATTTATTAAGGGAGGGATACTTTTTAAAGTATCAGTTCTAATGCTCTTTGACAATATATGGATATTAACACTTCAGAAAAAGGGAAATGTTATTCTTTGCCAGTGTGAATCAATGTATAGAATGAATAATTCAGCGGTATCAGTAAAGGTTTTGAAAATAGAAATGGGTTCAAGCAACTACCTCCCTACTGTATAAATGTTTAACTAAATGCCCCACCTCTATGGCTTGTGTCAATTTGTGTACATCTACCAGCAAGGCAAAATGTGCCTGGATGAAAACTTTTGCAAAGGACAAATCAATCAACTAACCAACAAACAGTCTTATGGAATATCTCATGGCAAGTCATAGTTAATGGGAAAGAGATTTAAATCAATGAATCTCATGTTTTGATTGGTGTTGACTGGGTTTGCTTATTTATTTTTTTAATATCACAGTGCTATAATTTTATATTTTATCATTGTATAATACAGCCTTCCCCAATCTGGTGCCTTCCAGATGAACTGGATTGTGGCTCTCAGAATTCCCAGTCAGAAATTTGAAAATTTTGAGTTATCAGATGGATGGATGGAAACAGTTCTTTGCATTTGTAAATGGAAAAGAGAACTTATTATGAATCTGCATGTCATAAACTCTGAGTTTGATAGCCACTTAGCTATGTACCATTCTGTCTATCTACATCCATAAGTGAGGAATGGTTTTGGACACTTACAGTCAGAATTCCCTGGCCTCCATCCTTCTGCTAGAAATAGGAAGGATTTTGGCTTTTGAAGATGGAGGAGCTGAGATTGCACTAGACATCCAAAAAGAATTCAGGTATTCATCTTTTCCTTAGTATCTCTGACTAACATAGAATCTCTTCAAGATACTGGAGGAAGGTCAGGTAAACAAAACAGAGAAACATTTGCTTCAGAAAATTACATACACTACATGTAGGTAAAAAATTACTTGGGAAAAGTTTCTTTATTTTTCTGTGTGGTGTTGAGTCAACTCTAATGTTCTCATTTCACTGTATATTTTAGAAAATTTTATTGTATCACAGAGTTTTATATATACTTCAGGCTGGGCATGAATATTTAAATTTTTGGTTCGTCTCTCTCTTCCTCTTTCTCTCTCTCTCATCTAATTTAGAGACTGGCAATCTCATTCACAGAGCAATTCTGGATGGTGTACAGTTAAAAATTTTCTTGGAACTTCCATATTAAATTTCTGCAATATGTCTTCTAAGATTCTTATAGAGAAACTTTGTTTATTTGAGACAGACCAGTATGACATTGTTAGGTCCTTGGAGCATTTCTTATACATTTTTTTTGTGGATTTTCTTTTAGTTACTAAATATGGCAAGGCTGACCTGATCTGTAATTCCATTTTTTATAATCCTAAAGGGTTAAAGGCTTAAATTAAAAGGAGAAGGGTGTTATATTTTATCTTTGTTTTCTTTTTTATGTTATAATTATTTTTGTATATTTCCTGTATGATTGGTTATTCTTCTTTCAATTACCAGAAAGGCAGATGTAATGGGATTGGAGGAGGATGCCAGGTCAGGTACCTTCTGGAATGTAAATGGGCAAGATGAATTCCCTAGTCACTGCCCCAAGAGAGGAGGTAGGCCCCAAGTGTGAAGATCCAGTCGGCAGATGGAGACTTCCAATTGGAGACATCCAGTCTTCAATCCTATGGGTCAGTCAGTACTACTATAGTTAAATAGACACACAGAACATAATTTAATTTTTTAAAGGCATACGACAAGAGAAGCCAACATTTCATAAAATAGGTATTCAGACATATTTTTTTAAAAAAGTCTTCAGCAATACTCTCAAATTAAGGGCAAAAATTGAACTTCAACATGTACTTCCCCATGAGGACTTTGCACCAGAACCAGTTCTGGATCAGCTGTTTTTGAGATTTGAGTCAAGTTTATTGGCTTGGTATTGATTTACAGTATCTGAAATTGGTTGAAAGGTGGACTCTTTCTGCAGTGCTGCAGCTCTTTGGAAATTCTAGATGGCCATTTTTCTGATTGTTGAGAATTCTTGCTTCACTAACCTCCCATCTTATCTTCCACACTTAGAACATTAGCATACTGCTCTTGGTATCCTTTATGTAGAACACCCCTTCCCTCTTTCCTTCTTTAATTGGTAGAGTCATGATTACAGCTACTAGGAAAAAATATTTTCAAAGGCACCAACATGGAGCTGCATTGGCGCAGTGGTTAGAACACAGTACTGCAGACTACTCTGCAGAGTTGCCGATCAGCAGTTTGGCTGGTTGAATCCCACCAGGCTCCAGGTAGACTCAGCCTTCCATCCTTCTGAGGTCGGTAAAATGAGAACCCAGATTGTTGGGGGCAATATTCTAATTCTGTAAACCGCTTAGAGAGAGCTGTAAAGCACTGATAAGTGGTATATAAATCTAATGCTATTGGTATATACTGTTATTTCACCATTACCATTCACCATGGATTTTATACATAATGATGGCTTCATACAGACCAATTAGATTTTGCAGCAAAGAGCCAGAAACAAGAACATAAGCATTGATGATATGATGGCTATACAATTCTAATCAATCAATCAAATTTATTTTGTTTGTATGTGTTGTGGGATTTCCTTTTCTATAGAACGAAGTAAATAGATTTTTATTTTGCAGTTCCCAGTAAGTATAATAATCAAGGAAAAAGAGCAGAGATGAAATGTTCAAGAGTTTGATCTATTTATATCTTTCTTTCAGCAGGGGACCAGCTGGCAGGAAACACCAGGCTGCTTCAGGAGTTGTTACTGACTAAAAAAGATTGCTTTGTGGAAGGACTTCCACTTCAGGGATCAAATCTGAAGAGTTTCATCATTCTATAACAAAACATTGCATGTTCACTTCCTACAGAAGATATTCTATTCTCACTGGTAATGTGAAATGGAGCCACCACACCTGGGTGGCTGTTTCTGGCCTAGGCCTTGAAATTCCTAAGGACTGTAGAGCAATTTGTGATCAGGCCAGTGTGGCTTGGTTTCCACTTCATCTTGAGGTGATCTGGATCACTACAATGCAGTGCGTCATTCTTCTAAAAAATTAAGTTACTTTTCATTTTGCTGAACACAGAAGGAGGGCAATGAAATGATTGGATGCCTTTCTTTATTGGAAGTGGGCCTTTGAGCATGCACCAGCACATATACAAAGCCCCCCTCTTAACTTCAAGACTGAAGCATGGTGACTCTCCTTTAGGCATTTTGCAGGACCACCTCAACTGAAGGAACCTCTTTGAAGCTTTGTCAAAGCAAAGTGCTTCTTTGAAGATCTACATAACCCTACTGGCAAGCCCAAATGCCTCACAGATGGGCTGCTGAGTCAAAGGGACTGAAATTGTAGTTTTGAAGTCTCTTGAGATAAAAAGGACTACAAAGGGAAAATCAATGTCAGGCTTTGTGAATTCAAAGAGAGAAAGGACAGATCCATTCCAATCTTACAGTGAAAGTACAAAGTGAATATAAATTGTGGGTGGAGTCCGCTATCATAATATTATCTATGTCCCATTTACAATGCATGTTCACTGTTTTATATTTGGGGATATGAAACAGAGTTATATCAATAACCATCTGATACAAAAAAATAGATCAGGGTGCTTGATGTTGAAACAGATTATCATATAAGATGTTTGAAATGTGTTTTCAGTGCATATGTTTTCAGACTGTTCTTGTCCCATAAGGATCCATACAACATAGACCAAAATAATGCTTAAATTTGGTGAAATATACTTATGCTCCAAATTAGAACACACTATTATTTGCTGTCAGTTGAACAGCAGGAACCCAGAAAGTAATTGGTTTAATTACATAGGGAAGAGTATAGCAGGATGAACAGATATACTCATTGATTTTAGGATGTGTCACAGAGTTATATCCTTCTTCCCCTCCACCACCTCAAAGTCAATAAATCCATCTGTCTCCCATTTAAGCATCTCCCCAAGGGGGATGACCTCTTGCATTGCCTACTGCAATGGACTGTTTGAGGATGGTGTCTCATTTGTTTTAAAGGACTGAAAAACAATACACAGCTAACATTCATCCTTCCAGGCAGCTTGCATCCTGAAAGATGGCTGGTATCAAGGTCATGAGCTAATAGAACCAAGATCAGTGAGCTAAATGCTCAGAGGAATAGCAGACTGAAATTGTAACTTGAACAAACGAAATCACGTTGCACTCAACTAATGAAGCTGTGAGTGTAATTTTAAGAAAACATTGAAAAGATAAATGGCCCTCTATCCAGTCCTCTAATCACCACAATCTGCTAATCTTGGAGAGCCATTTAAGGTTTTTTTTTAATTGGTTGACTTCCAATTAAAAAATAATAATAATGAAATTTTGGAGCAAGATCCAGCATGCTGTGTTTGTGGTTAGACTATGCCTGTTCATATCAATTTATTTTCTGAGTTAAATGGCATTAAGTTCATAGATTTTCTTAGCCCATATTTTCTTGGTTTAAGTATAATTTTAGAAAGCAATATATTAGTGTCTAAAGTTGAGTGGATACAGGGAATTAATATTATATATTCATTTTTTAAATTGCCAGAAATTTAGTAGCATGTCAAAAAACCACCCCAAAATAGATTATAATATATGTATTTTTCTCTTAAAAAAACAAACATAATCACAGAAAATATTATCCATTATTCAATAGAAAAGTAAACTGTCTGGAGGAAACTGCTGTAAAAAAAACCTAGGCCCTATAGTTTTAGATTTTCATTCATTGGTGAAAAAATATCCTACTGCTAAATTGTAAGTTTTTATTTTAAAATATTATTTTCAACTATGCTTTCATTTAACAAACAAAATGAGCACGACTGTACAGTATATTTCCTAGCTTATAGTAAAGTGGGAGAAAAAGAACTCTGTGTCTCTCCCTCTTGGTTCATAGTGCAGGCTCGTCACTATCACACTCAAATCAAATTTAAAATTTGAGGGATATTGCTTATCGAGGGGGAGCTGATGTGTTGGGCTACACTGAAGTGGCAGTTTCCAAGGAAGGATGGAGCATATTCCAAGGAGAGAACCAATATAAGAGGCAAGACAGCCTGGAGCTGGATAGGAGGCAAAGGGATATTGTTAGGATAGCCACTCTCTAGGTTTAGTCTGGGAAGATTCTGTCTGTTGGATGTAAGCAAATAAAGAACTGAAGTTTGGCTGGATTGTTCTATGTCGTTCTTGGGCTGGGCCTGACAATTACAGGGAAAATTAGAATAGAATAGAATAGAATAGAGTAGAGTAGAGTAGAGTAGAGTAGAGTAGAGTAGAGTAGAGTAGAATAGAATAGAAT
>JANHJO010002114.1:128660-140437 GCA_032468235.1 Pseudoxyrhopus heterurus | reverse complement strand
AGGAAATAAAGTCATTTTATATGTGGGCCAATTCATTGTTTCATGATGCCAGCTGTCACAAACTAAGCACAGCTCAATTTTAACTACATCTTTAACCTTCTGGTGTAAACAAGAATTTCAAAGTGTCATTCTTATGGTGTTCTCTAAACATGTATAGAAAACATTATGGAAAGGAAATTACAGTTGGGAGATTGCTCATGTCAATCAGCATTTTAGACTATTTTGTTAGCAAGTTTTCTCAGTGCAAAATTGGACTGGTACATGTACTTTTTTTTTGTTTCTTCAAATCAATCTTGACTCCTGGCAACTGCCTGGGCTAGTCCCTACAGCTTTCTTGGAATTTTTTTTCACGTGTAGTTTGCCCTTGTTCCTTCCTAGGCCCAAGAGAGAATGACTGGCCCAAAGAAATCACCCAACTGATTTCATGCCTACGGCAAAACTAGAACTTACAATTGCCCAGTTTCTAGCCTGATGCATTAATCACTACACCTCATTGACTCTCTCCCACATGTACAATGAAAGAACCTTAAATTGCAGTATATAAAGCAAGCCTAGATTATGTACATTTCCTTTTAGATGATGGGATAGGTAAGGTATCCACCAATAGTAATTTGAAGGAATATGGTGTGCTATGGTAGGGAACCTTGTAACCACTTCTGCAAAAAATAAGCAAGTCAAAATAAACTATTAATAGTCTACAATCCTCTAATGATTATGTAAAGTCAGACCAACTTGTGTGTATTTTTCTTGACTGTGTGGGTGGATTTTCTGAGGTAACTCTGAAATATTTTTTCTGTAATTAGTGGATAGCTGATCTCTACTCCAAGTGGAGAAATCACAGTATCACAAATCTCTTTGCAAATCCAAGTAGCTCAAAGCATTCTAGTTCCTTTCCACACCAATATATATGTGCTTAAACATTTACCTGACCTCATTACCTTCTCCAACAGATGGAATTCATATTCATTTGCAATATATAGTTTTAATTAGCATGACTGTTGTATGAAATTTAGAAGAAGAAAAAACCAGGCCTTACAACACTTCATACTGGTATTTTAGGTTCTCTTAAGTTGAAGATGCTATGAAGGATAGTTGAAGTATTCTTGCTTTCTAAGACAATTTTTAAATAAATGCTTTCTAAGATGCCTTCACTATTAAGTCCATATAATACTCAACTCTGCTCAATTCTTTTGCTGCATGAAATGTACAAGCACCTTTTCCCCTCTTGAATAGGAGAACTAAAGTAAAGATGAATTAAATAGCTAACGATTTGCTGTCTGTTCATGATACTTGGTATCTGATGCTTCTATATTTCCAGGCTGTGAATATCTATGAAGTTCAGCTATCAAAAGTTTTGAAAATGTATTTATTTTTGTTTCAGAGCCCAAGGCTTTGCAAAATTCTTCTTGTATTTCCCTGCCAATTTCACACTATTTTGATTGAAGTCAATTGTCAGCTTCATCAGTAAATAAAAGTTAATTTGGCTTCTAGTAATTATGATGCCTGGGGGAACTCGTGGAAAAGCCATTTGTAGTCTTATTGATGATTTCTATTAACTTAAAAAGTAAGAAAACAGACAGGAGCCATCAAATGTTAGCAATCTCCGTTTTTTGTTCTACTCTAAAGAACTGATTATCTCACTGGCAGTCTATAAATCTTGCTTTGCACTCAAGATTAAAGTGAACAAGTGAAGCAATAACATGCAACATGGTTGATTATTCCAGGTCAAGGCATGCCCTTCCATTCCATATTACTATCTATTTAGGTTCTATAGCAACTGAGCATGCCCATTCTTGACTGAGCTTTTTTTTTTAATCTTCTACCTTATGTAACTGAAAACTTCAGGATCTATTAATACTTTCTTCTTGCGCTTAAATATAATTTAAATGGAAGACACATTAATATGTTTGTGAAAAAAGACTCAGGCTCACACGTATCTATTGTGGATATTGATTTTGCCAACCTACATCATCACCGCTGTCATAAATATTATTATCTATACAGTTCTGTAACAAGGCAATTTGAGGAAAAATGCACACATTCAAGTTTTATCTAATGGGTTAGCAAGTTGTATGCAGAACAGAAAAGATGAGTTTTCACTACTAGTTGCAACTAATAAGCGCACTGGTACTGAAGAGGGAATATAAAAAACCTGTTGAAATACTGTTCATATTTTAACACGTGTATGAGGGGAAGGGAGCATTTACCATACACAGTCTTCTTTACCTATGGTTCCAATAAAAATTATCTTCTATACTGTGAATAAGATTTTAAATGAAGTTTCTATTTTTCCATACAGCACAAAAAGTTCTTAAAAGGCTCTCACAGCTGGAATAAAACCTCTCAGTACTTATTCAAAAATATTTCTACTTTTTTTTATGATACCAAAGATCTCATAAATATGTGCAGCGTTTGAACCAATGTGTCCTTATGGTGCCTCTCGAAGATGATTTTTTTATTTTTTGATCACCTTACCTCCTTGACATCAAGAAGTACTGGCCTGGTTTTCATGTTGCACCTTAAATTACAGTACCAATGATCAAGACTTAGGGATGTCCTTATTTGCAGATAAACTTTTGATATTCCAGATATTTCTCAAGACCTGATTATGTCATCAGGCCTGGGGGGGGGGGGGAGAGGGTCCCAGAGAACTGGAGATTTATTAGGTGGCTCCACTACTGAGGTGTTGTATTCACTCTCCTTGTTTGCTTGGAGTCTGTGTACATTTTTAGTTTTAATTATCTCAACTTTTAATGCTGATTTTTCTAGTTTTAAATGTTTATTTTTATGTATGTATTCTTTTTTATTGACTATTATACACTGCCAAGAGTCTCTTCTCATGAGATGGGCAGCTACATAAATGTGATTAAAATAAGTAAAAATTGTACTGCCATCATTTTCATTGCTAGTAAAACCATATACTTATCTCATCTAACACTTATCTAACAAAGTTCTAACTGCAGGTATGTGATAAACATTGTAGAATATTTATTTAAATGTTAGGAATTGCTTATTTTAAATTTACAAAACAGAATGATATTAGAATGGTCAGAATTATGTAGATGTTTGTGTTATTAATTTGCATTCATTGTTAGTTGCTTTAGAAGAATCAGTCTTTGCCAAGCTTTGGTAGTCACCTGTAAACAAACAGAGTTTCCCAATATATCAAATAAATCTAAAAACCAAGAGATTAATGCTAATTGTACAAAAACGGTCAGGGAAATTGCACAAAACCCAATATAATGACATATACAGTAAATTATTCTGGCTTTTGATCACAAGGAATTCAAGATTTGTGGAACCTGGGCTCTTGGAATCATAGATAAACCTCAGCTTCTAATAGTTACTTTGCAAGCAATGTACTAATTCTGAGTAAAATCTTACTCAAGAAAGAGGCTCTTATGGTAACTGGATTTTCAGTCACTGAGGAGGTATTTTAGGGCTTATTGGTAAAAGTAGATATTTTAGGCCTTATTGGTCAAAACTCACTATCACACAATAAAATGGAATGCTAATACAGTTGATTTAAACTGGTGACCTAAGCAGAACTTTCTAACCAATGAGCTTTTAAGATATGGGCAATGGATCATCAACAATCTATCACCCAATGAAAGCTGAAAAAATGCTCATAGGCTGATGTATTATATACTGATTTCAGTGATTCTCTCATTCAGTAGGTGGTGATCTGATTCAACTTGTTAAGATAATTGCTTTCTTCAACATCATAGCAATAGTTTATTAACAATTACAGTAGAAAACTACCAAATGTAATTCTAGGTATGACTATTAAGCTTTAGATAAACATTTTTATTTGAAGTTTTTTTTTAACAGCAGTGACACGATTTTAATTGTAGTTGTACACATTCAGCAAAATGGGTAGCCATGTACATTTGTTGAATAAATAATAAATATATACCAGTATTTCACTCTCATGTTTCATCATTTACATTGCCACCAGTGTTATCTTAAATATATGTATAATATTTTCCCCCAGCACTTTACTAACTTTCATTTCATTTGGAGTAATTCTCCCCCCCCACATCATTCTAAGATATTAAGCTTAGGCAGTCTTATCTTCTCAGCATTGCTTCTTTCAGGTTTCAAGGGTGATTGCAAAGGAAAGCACAGATAAAAACATAACCAAATCCCCAATATTCTGAACTCTCTTATCTTGCTACAAGTAGTCCAGCCAAATTAATCCACTGCCCTGTTCTTTATCACCATAAATATGCATTTCCCCCCTCTCTGGTGAAGTTAGATTCCATCTTCAATTCATATATAGTTCATGCCTTAAAGAACTGAAGTGAAAACTTATTTCGTTCTTGTTCACACAATTTCCTCATCCATTCCTTTGGATTAGAAAAAAAACCCCAATGCTTTCGTCAGGCATTTTTCAGCTAAAAGAAAGCAGTAAGCAACAAAATAAAAATTTCACAGAGGGAGAAGTATCACATGACATTGTAGGTCATTTAGGAAAATTAAACTTTTCATTTACTAACAGATATGTAAGCAGACTTCATAACTGTATAACAAATACAGTTAAATTCATATTTTTACTTTACCATATAATTTTACTTTCCTCAAAAGCAGTAGAGAAAGAAACATATATCTGCCATATAATCACAATAAAATACACTTTCATGAGACAGCTTCTGTACAAACAATATTTATCCATTCATTCTGTTCTTCCCTCCTTTCTTCCTTTCCTTTCCTGGTTTCTTCCAAAGAATCTTAGGAATTGTAGTGTTATGTAAAAGTTCTTCAATGGCTCTTCTCACAGAGATAGATTTTCCAAGATTACTGTATAAAGAGAATAGTAAATTAATCAGAGTATATCCTCTGTATTTTCTGATGATACCCATTAACTTTTAGAAAGTCGAACCCACCTCAAATTTAATTGCCTTGCATATTGTTATAATAGCACAGTCCACAATTTTGTTATAAGAGCATAACTTCCAAAAATATGAGTGGTGGATCCATACCATCCTTTCCTATACGTACTTTCCCCATCCCATTTGTATCAAACAGGGGCATTTACTCTGACTGAACTTGTGTGAGCCTAGTTTCTGTCAAAGTTCAAGAAAGGGTGAGAGAAATGAAGAGGTCTAGAATCTTAGCTAATCCAGATACTCATCCTATTTTGTGCTGCATTATCTGTCACAGTAGTACAAGCACTCCATTTTGATCCAAAGGACCTCAGCAGAATTTTATTTTCTTACAGATGGAGAGGGTGCTTTATAATCCTGAGGCATCTTCTGAGACTAGAGGATGATAATTTAGGCATACAAGTATATTGACGATCATATCCTTGTTATTTCATATATTATTCCAGAAAGATAGAGAAAGCAATGCTTATCTGTTAAAATATGTATCAGAAATCAGAATTTCAAGGCAGTGGTTCTATTCCTCCCCAATAGCAATCTCATGAATTAAGATGGAGTGATGAATTGGCTCAAAATCAGCCAATTTCATTGGCTGATGGCGAACTTTACCTGGGTGTCCCTATATTTTAGTCACCACATGACAATAGCTTACATCTCTGCTTCCACCTCATCTTCAGTCTCTATTTATACACAAACTATTATACTTTTGTGCAATGTTAAATACTTCATCATTGTCCTTGGAGAAACAACAGAAAATTACTGTTGTCTTTAAATATTTATCACATGGAAGCAATATTTTAAGTTTGACTTCTGTAATAATAAAAACAGTAGCACTCATCTTTTCCTTTCATGAAAAGACAAGGAATGATGATTGAGGAGTTATTAAACAAACAGATTCTCTAGGAAATGTAGAGTGGTTTCAACCAAAGTACTAGCTATGTATCTGACTTAAACTATTTGATTAATTGGGCTGTGTAGATTGGGCTTAATCTGCTTTATGCAGGCACTTCATGCACCTGAAGCAATATCCTTCCACAAAGGATCAAGGCACAGCTTCTCTGATTTCATTGGCTACCTCAGTTGATAAAAAGGGGCTTCTTGTATCTTCAGAAGACATTCCTATTGGGTTAAATAATGTATCCAGATGCTTTGCAGAGTTGTTTCAAAAGGGCATTTTCAGCAATGTTCCCATTGAAGTGAAGTATCTTCCAACGATTTATATAGCTATCAGTGTTTCTTCTGGATTTATAGTTAGCTATTACTGGAAGGCCAATTGTTATAAGACTGAGTGTGCTTTAGTAGTGTGCCCTTGGGAGACCAAATCTTGGTTGCCTGAAGTCATAGAGGTGAAAATAAAGTGAAGATACATTTGTTCATTTTTTTTTATTCATTTCTTGTTTTGTGTGGATGGGATGGGGTGATGGGGTTTAGATAGTTCATTTCACCTCACCTCATCTCAGCTCAACTATCTGATCAATTTTGGAAATGTAATCCAGAATCATAAAGTGGCCCTAATGCAGTCTAGATTACTCCAGAAATGATTCAATATAGTTCCTGAACTGTAACAAAACTCCATCTCCATTAATTTAACACGAGAGAAGCATAAATGGCTGTTTATGTTTTGCATCAGCATGGATTCCTATGTATAGGCTATACATATATGATTGTCCAAATCAGTTAATACCATTTGCAAAACCATATATTACTAAAATTCAGGACAAGCTACCCTGGGCAATACTGAATGAGTAAGCATCTCTCTCTAAACCCAAGAATTCCTCCCCTCAACTCCAAAAACTAGGGTTGGGCCAAACAAAAGCACCTTGATTTCAAGAGTCATTTTGATATGAAGATGGACTTGTGGGTTACTGACTCCAGGATTTCCTCCTCTCCTATATTTCAGAGAAATGACTTGTTCCAAATAGGGCCCATTTGGGCTTTGGTTTAATTCAATGCATTCTCTTATTGAGGTTTTATGAGACTGGGATTTCAGGATATCTGGCTGACTTTGCAAATATCTGGGTATGAAGAGATACTGAAAAGGTGAACAGATATGGATTCTCTTTCTGTTGTTGACCCCAGAGGAAAGAAGTTGAGGGAATCTATGTCCCAGAAGCTGTAAAAAGATATGCGTTGGATATCAAAAATAGCTGAACATTATATAAGCACTTTCCATAGAAACAAGAGCAATGTTATTAATCTGTAGAGTCTAGAGAATATCTCAAACATTTCATAAGTTACAAGGTGTTCCTAAATGGACATGGAGTTATTTTTGAAAACAAAATATGTTTTAATGATTTATTTTTGCATGCATTTTCAATCTTCTTTTAGTTTAGTTTTGTCTCTGAGGGCATGATTGTAGGTTGGTATCTATTTTAAAAGTATTTCTTATTGCTATTCTTTTACATGTGTGATATGCCTATCCTCTGCCCCATTGTCTAAATGTTATATTTATAAATATACACATGCACACTCAAATACACACCCACACCCACACCATATGTCAATACTTAGACTGAAAACCTGTCTTTTTGGAATGTGGTTTTTACAATTTGGAAAAGATGGACAAAGTTTTCAGTTCTTCAGTCAAATAGGAGACAAAGAAATTTCTGTTCCATTAGTGACAGAAGGAGAGAAGGAATGTGAAGATGAAGTTATTGCTATATCTGCATGACCTTTGGCTCAAGGATGCCTTACTAAATATTTTTTTTAAAGTTGCATCCTCCTGATTCATCTTTTCTCTCATCTCCAGACCATACCTGAGGCTTCCTAAATTCAGAACTATCTTCTCCCAGAAGCACCTATGCTGATGACATGCAGGGTCTGGGATGTTTCCAATTCCTGTTAGCCAATTTTCGCAAGACATTGGCACTTGCTGTGTGAAGTGGCTGCCAATTAGGACACTTTTTTTCTTCATGAGTTGACTTTCTGTCATCTACTCAATGGATCAGATTTTGCAAGTGATCATTAGGGGTGGGGCAGGAGCTTTTCATAAAGCAGGAATGGAAAACCCAACATCCTCCAGATCAGAATATGAGAAATGGCTAAAATCCAGTACAGTCATCTCCCAAAACTCAAAAGCTCTCCCACATTAGGGAAAGTATATGGCGTACGTCCTTCCTCTGAGCAGGTAAATCCCAAACTGCTTCATTTTAACATGCCCTAATAGCAAATAGAACACTACCACTCAATGGTTTTGGTTAACATAGTTTAATAGAAATTGGTTATGAAGACAAATCAAATACTGTGTGTCATCTCATGGACTAGAGGAAAACATGCTAAATGACCTGTCTGGATGTGCCCTATACCTGCTTATCTTGTGTTTTTTTAAATATTCATTGAATGTATCATCTTTCTACCACAAAAGACATGCAACAGATCTACAGTATCTTTTTCCATTTTCCAGGTTGTGATTTGGTAGCCTTGCAAGACAACTTCCCATCCATGAATAAATCCTATGGAATGCAAGGGGATGTGTTTTCTAATGAATGAGCTCCTTTATTATGGACAGAGGCCAGCAGCTCTGCAAGAATTGGAATGCCCACACCATAAAACAATGAACAATATATAACAAAACAGATATTAGCATAATAAAATATAACAATATAAAAACAGGATTGTTGAGAGACCCTTTGTTATCTCATGCAGCATCACCATATGGGTGCTGCAGCAGTTTCCCTCCCTTATGGTTATAGCTGGCTTTTTGCCCACAACTAACAGGGTGAGAAAGACTCAACTGGATGTCCAGGGACATTCCCTAACATGCAGTATAATTTTAGTCTGTTAAGACCTAGAATATTTGGGGTACAACAGATCATACCTGGCTAGTTCGATGACATAGGCAAATACGCCTATTAAATCTGCCATCCTATTTTTTATATACAGTTTTATTACAAATTTGCAAGCGGATGTATTTTTACTGAGTAGAAATGTAATGCTAATGAAAAAAGAATGTAGATTTCACTTTTCAGTTACTCTATTATTGATGTTCCTAGTCTATTGGCTGCATTAAAGAATCTTTTTTGCTTATACTCTCAAAAGTAATTAAGTATTGTGAGTCTACAATCAAGTTGCTAAATAAAAATGTAGAGGAAATATAAAACAATTTTGTTTGTTCAAAGTGGCTGTAGGGTTCTGAAACTAAAAAGAAAAGAAAAGTTGGTGTTCATATTAATAATATAACAATAATTCCAGGTAGCGTATATAGCACAGCTCAATGCTTCACTGCATGGTCATCATTCTATATATTAGCCTACAAGCAAAAAAATACGCCCAGGGTTTTTGTTTTGTTTTGTTTTTTAACACATCTACAAGACTTTTTCCTTTCTTAAGTGTCTCTCTTCTCATCTTTAAGAGAAGAGACTTATATGTGACTGAATGACAGGAAGTCGGATGGTGGGAAAATTTAATTCCCCTGATGTCATCATTTTCAAATGTACTATAGCACAGCAATCTCACATCAAGTGTCCCTTTGAAGATTTTCTGCCACAGAGAATAAAAATAGAATAGTGTGACAGTCTAGCCAAGATACAGCTGAGAATGAAAACATTGCAGAACTAAGAGAAGGATAGCTCTACAACTATTAAGGAAATCCATGGCTTTTATCTCACCTCTATCATGAGTACACGATTGGTCCCACAGCAATAATTTGTGCTGCAATTTGGTACAGAAAGTTTTTCAAACTTCTCCATCACATTTGTGGACAGAGAATTGGGTGAACAGCTTCCTTGAATTTCTCAAGGATAAAAAAAAAGTTGATGTCCAACAATTTCTCAAGAACAAGTCTTCTTAAAAATCATAAAAGTACTATTGCTAAAAATGCTCAATAGGAAATGTTCCCTGATGTGACTTCCTTGGGATTTAATAAAAGAATAGGAAGCCAAGAAGCTGTATAGGAGGCTGTAGAATTAGTGAGGAGATGATAGAACAGAGAAAGACAGCTGTGACATCTATAACAAACCATAATGTCATAACCAAAATGATGAAGATGCATCATATCATGGCCCAACTGGGTAACACCATTAGTCTGACACAAGTACTTCAGTCATATCATTTGTCTGATAATAGGCAAGTAGTTATTTGTATGCCCCAACCCCCTTGTAGGATGCCTGTGATTATGGAAGTCTGGTAGAAGCTATATGTGCATCATCATGTGAATAATATAAATTGGATTATATCGTGATGCCATGATGCAAATCATATACAGTATAAATTGCATAATTTGCATGATGATATCATGACATATATATTACTTGCTTCCCTTGCCTCCCCTGTAGAAACCTATGACCCTGTCCATTCCCCCATACTCTCTTCTTTTTTGAAAAATATGTAAAGCAAATTATTTTCCATCAAACTGAGAACTGGTAGACTTTTACCCAGCACTAGTCTCCAGACTGGCAATATGGAGGTTGATACAGATTTATAGGATTGTTGGATAGGGTATAATGTATGTGAAACTATGAAATACTTTGTACACTTCAAATAACAATACCAACAATAATTCTTTCAAGTGTTCAGTTATTATACCTAAAGAAGCTGAAATGAAAAATGTTAAAAAAGGATTTTTTTTAAAAAAAAAATTAAAGATATAATCAATAATGCTGAAGAGCTGTGATGGCACAGTGGATAGAATGCAGTATTGCAGGCTAACTCTGCTCACATTGTCAGGAGTTTAATCTTTCGGTTCAAGGTTAACTCAGCCTTCCATCCTTCTGAGGTCTGTAAAATGAGGGCCTAGATTGTTGTGGGCAATATGCTAATTCTGTAAACCACTTAAAGAGGGCTGTAAAGCACTGTGAAGTGGTATATAAGTCTAAGTGCTATTGCTATTGCTATTTGTCCACATTCATTTGGTCATGTGAACAATGGTCAGACTGAATGTGATGTGATTCACATCCTTAACCCTTGCTTAGCTTTTTTTATTTTAAATAGGCATCTTACCACAGTGTTTAAAACTGTGACACTGATTATCATTGTGCATAAAGTGTCTCCAGGTGCTATCCACTGATGGACAAGTCCAAATCTCTTTCTCATTCTTGTTATGATTATTGTAAAATCAACTTGTGCTGAATTGAAGAGAAGACCATCTTCCATTCAAACATAGGTCTAAATGTCATACAGTAGGTCACTGTATCTATCCCACCCTCGGCTACATTTGAACTGAAAGATAAAGAACTTTGCAAAACCTGTGAATCCTTTCAGACATTAGTGCTTCTGAACACTTCATGTTTTTCTGTTATGCAAGAGATGGCAGAGCCTTCACTGGCTAAGCAAACTCATCCCCTCTGGACAAAAAATGTTCTTGAAATAGGCAGGAAAAAAGGGAAATGCAGATAGATACAGATCTTGGTAAGGTTCTGTTCTTTTAAAGTAAGCAAAAGGAAAGCAAGGCAGCTTGATAGAGACCAGGGCAAAGCGAGAGAGAGATTCCAAATTCTCTTCTTTCACAGTTCTTTTGGCAGTGAGTCTATGGAAACATATGAACTTTTACATATATATGATGAGAAAGATGAGTTCCTGCAAAGGAAGAAAAATGCTCAATGAGATTAGCAGGGGAGATCTTCACTGCTGGGATTCCCACCACAATGTTTGCTCATCTGGAAGGAATCTAGCTCTGCTGCTAATATTTGATTAATAGCATTTTAACATACATTACACCAAATTTAATACATATTCAGTGAGAAAAGATAGTTATATTTCAACTTGAAAAAGGAAAAAAAACCCAGTGGGCAGTGACTTCTGTAAAATGGGTCAGGTACATAGCCAGGAGAAAATTGCGTAGATTTTTTTAAAATTAAAATTAATTTGCTTTAATATAGTTAAAGTATAGTAGTTATAGTACTGAGATTTGCTGTCCCCATTGTGATGCAGGTCATTTGGGTTTACATTTGCAAGGGG
>JANHJO010002114.1:112704-128560 GCA_032468235.1 Pseudoxyrhopus heterurus | reverse complement strand
GGAATATAAATCCTTCCATTCCTCACTATCCTGTCAGAGCTGAAGAAGCTTCTTGGATGAGAAGTGAAATGTCTTCACAAGAAAAAACAAGAAATTCCAGTTGCCTCCTGAAAAAGCACCTTTGGGATAATGAAAAATAGGTTTCAGCTGAGAATAAGGACATAGATGATTGATAAAAAGTAGAAAGTAATGCTATATTTGAAATGTTTCCAAACAGAAAAGATTTAGATGTTTAAAGAGAAATTACAGCACCTGTCCAAACTATGGAATGTACTTGGCTGTAATGATCAAAGTAGATAGATAAGTGGTTCTCAACTTTTTCTTCACCATGGACCCCCTTTAATTATCTTTTGTGGCCATGGATCATGGCCATGGACCCCGAAGATCTAACTCAAGATTTAAATCCTATCATTGCTTCAAGCCTCCATGACCCCCTGTGATGACATTGCAGCTCCCCAGGGGTCTGCAGACCACTGAGATACACTAATAGTAGCAATTTAAGTTAGAAAGAATCTGTGTGGCCCGGATATTTAGTCATGAGTGGAAATACTAACTTCCAGCACACATCAGCATAGAGGGAGCAATATTCTTCACTGCATGAACATAAATCTCCACTCAAAAGGGATGTTCCAGGATCTCCCTTCAATAACTGCTGTTGAGTAGGCATTGAATCTAGCCAAGGACAAAGACCTTCAAATTTAGGGGTCCTTATGCAACGAAGGTATCTGGCTGGGTGAAAAAAAAAAACCTGAAATTTTGTTTACATAAGACTAAGTCCCAGAGATGAATAAATCAGTTGGTTGAGCCTCTCTGCCAGAAGGCAGGGCAAAAAGAGTCCTTGGTGAGGATCTGGAAGATGTTGAAGAGCTTTGGACTTCATTTAAGTGAGAAATGAGTTCATTCTCAGATATGGAGGGAGTAGGTACCTCATCTGCCTTCTGAGTCAGAAAAGAGAGTCTGACTGCAGTCCAGCTGATCAATCCTCCTTCTCAGTTGCCAGGAGTCAGTGCTGAGGTTTTTGAGTTGGCTTCTTTACTAATTCCACTTGATGGACTCTGATTCTCATGCATTAATAGTGGAAAGAAGTGTCTTTAAAAACTGTAATGGGGATTATTTCAAATTTGTTCAGAAAGTCCTTCATTCTGATTAATACGAAAGCATAGAGGGTGGATTTAACGGTAAGGCACTAATCTAATATATTGGGGGGTGAAGAAGGGAGCCAGTCCAAATCTAATAAATCTCATTGAAGCATTGGGCAGTGAAGAATCTGTGAAATGGAGTCCATTGCAGCCCTCTTTGTCTGACATTTGCCAAAATTAATTTGGTTATTAACAGTCAAAAGCCTGAGCCTGTGTGGTTTTAAGAAACTTGGGTTGTTTGAGCTGGTAAAAGTGAAAACTTAAATGTCAAGGGATCAATCTACAGCAGCATTGGCTCTCTGCCCCCTCCCCATTCTCATATAGCTGGGTCTTAGTGCTCTTAGCCAGTCTTGGTCTTCATGTGACCAGGTTCTCTGGTCCAAGAGTTACTGGTCCAGAAGACATTTTAGCTCATTAATCTTGTTACTAACTGTCAGCAGCTGGTAACAGATTGAGATTACCATCTGAGCTGTTAACAGACAGAGCTTAGCTAGCAGCTCCACATCGGTTTCGGTGGAGGGGGGGTTTCAGATCTTTTTTCTTCTGTGGTCTCAAATTGCTCTCTTTCCTGGAGGAGTATACTATAAGTTCCTAGCTTTCCCAATATATCAAAGTGCTGGATGGCGAAACAAGAATTTGACTCACCTACACAGGTATTGACGGGTAGAAAGTTTTCAATTATGTTGATTAGAGACAGCATTCTTTCTTAATCCAGGGTGTTTTTGTCATTTTGGGAGGTTTAGGTGTACCCTCCTTTTTATCTCTACTATTTGGAGAAATATGTTGTTAAAACTGTTACGTATCTGACATCCATTGGCAGGGAAGTTTGGATCTAAACAATAATTAAAAAACTCTTAGCTTTTACAGCAAGTTAAGAAACAGAAGACAAATAGAAAAATCTAACGCCTGGAAATCAGGAGTCTGTGAGTTCTAGTCCTGTGTTACGCATGAAAGCCAGCTGGATGACCTTGGGCCAGTCATTCTCTCTCAGCCCAGCCTACCTCACAGGGTTGTTGTTGTGAGGAATACAGGAAGAAGAAAGAGTATCAGGTATATTTGTTGCTTTGAGTTACTTATAAAGGAAGAATAAAAATCTAATAAATAAATAAAAATAAAGGAATTGCTACAGCTTTTAAAATTATACTGTTCTTTGCCTTCTTGCCTCTTCCCTTCTATCTGTTCATCATAAGGACACAGGTAAAGGACCATGTTTAAAGGAATCAAGTTGATGTGTATATTTATTTCCATCTTACTTTGAATTTATCAGTTGCCCAACTCCAAAGGATGGTGTACAAAACTAGAAAAAACACTAAAAAAATCAAAATCATTAAACCAGGCAGACAGCCAAGACTGAAATAATCTGTTAGACCACAAACAAAACAAACAAGGGACCCTAGATGAATACATCAATCCTAAGCCTGGGGTTAAAAACAGTGACGTATTCTGAAATTTTAACTGAAAAAGTCAGCTGAAAGGTAATAAGTAGAAAAACATTTTAAGATTAACAGGCAAACTAATGCCATATTGACAAGAATGAAACAAGCCGGATACCAAGAAGCTGCTGAAGTAACGTAGTGCCATCTACTGAAATAACATATCTCAGCCATAGCTGGCCTTTCAAACATTAGAGAGTTTGCCTTGAAATTCTTGGTTGCCTGAGTGAATGCTTCCAGCTGCAGTTCCATTATATCCCTACCTTAGCCTTAACCATTGATCTGTCAAATTTATAGCTTCCTTAGATGATTCACTCTAGAAAATATGTCATTTTCAATCATCCTTGTCTTAGAAAATGTCCTCATTGTATTATTTGCATTTTATAAATGTTGATTATATGTTATTCAAATAGTATACAAATAGTTATTCAGTTATGTCATCATTACATGTTTCTAGTTTCAGGTATGTACTGGTAATTTATCTTTAACCAGCTGTTGAGAATGCAGTTACACTGTATGCATGTGTGTGTGTGTGTGGATGGATGGATGGATGGATAGATAGATAGATAGATAGATAGATAGATAGATAGATAGATAGATAGATAGATGATAGAGTTTTCCTTCGTTTGATAGTTTTCCAGAAGACAGACGTCCCACTGATTTTTGAGGACTTTGGCAATATATTTGACCAGGTAATTCTGCATTATCTAATTTGCTTCTTTATTATTTTTTTACGATTTTATGCTGTTACTTTGCTCTACTTGGAAGACATGCCCTACTAATCCATACCTGAATGTAAATACAAGAATTTGAGTGCAAACAATGTGGTTAATTATTAATACAGTCTCCACTCCACAATCCATTTCCTCTCACATCATTCCCATAATGTGTCAGTGGGATTTGAATACTGATGAGCATTTAGAAGAACTTAGAAACCTCCATGGCATGAAGCTGTTGTAATTCTTTGTTGATCAATAAATGGAGATGTGAAGTTCGGACAATTTCCTCAGTAGGAATATTCCACTATTTTACTTTGGGTAGAGCTGTTAGACTAATTTGGATTGGGAGCCTGTATATTTTTTTCGACTTTGGCAAGACTTCAGATTATGGTGCCTGCAAATCCCTCCCCCCCTCCCCCGTGCTGAGTTTTCAATATTTTGGATGGAGAAGAAAAATGAGAAAGTCTACTATTTCCCTGAAAATATATGTGGTCTATCTTCTGATGTGCTACTTCACTCATCACTCAGTAACTGTAGTAATGGCCCAACAGCTGGCTTTGAATTTTACAAATAGATGTATAATCTTTCTCTTAAAATAATTCCAGCAGTAAGAGAAAAAAAGAAAGAGGTCATATGCTGAGGGTCAGTGGCAAAAAGCCCTCTTGACATATTTTTAAAAACCTAGAACGGTTCAATTTACTGTCCAAATGAACACCCTGGCCTGCCCCAAAGTTGAGTTCCATTACAAGACATCTGACTATTGAAGGCTGCTGTCACAGGTGGCCAGCAGTGCAGCTGCAAAGAGCTTCCTGCCAAGGGGGCAACATGGGTCCACAGGAAGAAATGTTCCTTTCCTCTTTCAATCTGTTTTCAACTATAAAGGAAGACACAGCCTACACGCCTACACAATATCTGCCTGCCCAGCAGTTTAGCTTCTGCTGTAGTAAAGCTCTGAGTAACATTTAAACAATGTGTGTCCCAGGAGGATCAAATCATTCACAAGAGTTTTTAGAAAGGAAGAGGCCCTTGGCTTGCCATAACGCTGCTCTGAAAAAGAGTACAGTACAGTATTAATGTGTTGCAGTTCTTGTCCTTTTATCCAACTGCTAGTATTTCTGAGAATATGCATAAAACTGTGTTGTAAAGTGTGTACATTTTAAGGGCTTAGGAGATATGCCAAGAATTGTTCCTCACCTTTTCTCTTTCCTAATTTGCTAATGTAGGCCATGTTGGAAGTGTGACCTATCACTTCATCAACAGTTCATCCTGAAATCATCAGGTAGCTTACAACAGGAGGCAGGAATCCTAGCCCAGAGATCATCAAAGAGTCAACAAAACCGTGAAGCCAACATTTCAGTCTAGAAGGCACAAGGCTGAATAAAGTCAAAGTGCAAATCAGACCACAGTCTGGTAAGACAGTCAGGTATTTGGAGCAATGTTAAAGATAGCATAGCACAAAATACAAACACATATGCAAAACAAGGACATGGTTTTTCAGCATGCTTCCATATGAAGAGCTTTGTACACGAGATTTTCAACCTCCATTGCAGTGCAGATGGCACATATATAATTCAGCTCAGAATACAGAAGCACAGGGACTCTAAACAGACCAAGACTTTCAGAAAGCTTTTGTTATGGTTGTGCAGTAACTGCCTCTCAGCTGATTTTTTTTTTAACAGCAACACTTTTCCTGGAGGTTATTTGGCTGAATCTGGGTTAGGACTTTTCATGCTCACAGAAAACCATTCTTTCCTTCTGGCTATGCTGAGCATTGGTTCAATTCATACTTACTTACCATATTTGTAAAGCATATTTGTGACCTGCTGAAATCAGAAATGACTCTCAGAGGCTCACTTAGAAAAATGCAATATGAAACAAACCACAAACATATGCAAAAAACCCCACAACAATTCTACAAGAGTAGAAATAAAATAAGAACAAGAATGTCAAATCGGAAGAAAGAGCTTTGAAAAACCTCCATCTTTAAGAGCTTGCAGAAAACAAGCAAACAAGCCTGATCTCTGCAAGGAAGCTGTTTCACAATGTTGGTGCTGCAACAGAAAAGCAGCTCTTCTTTGCCCCAGCCTCCCAAACATCTCCAAAGTGTGAGATTTTATCAATTTATCTCTGCTAGATCTCATTAGTTCAGTTGAAAGGAGTCTCCCCATCTCCTCCATATTCCTGATCTTCAGGAAGGCCTAGATTTGATCAATCTTTGGATGCTGATATGAGAATATTGTGGAATAGCACTGATTGTGGTAAGGAAGGTGGGTATAATCAAGCACGGAACAGACATAGAAAAATGTTGGATCATTGGCAATGAGATCTTGACCAGAAACAATTCAAAATATAATTGTAACGGGCTATAAGAGTAATCTAAAGGAATAAGAGGAAGAACCACAACCAAGACAATGGTCAGATAAAATAAATTTGTGTCCAAGGACGAAATAGAATTTGAGAAAGTATCTCAGGCTTGATCCTCCCTAGTTTTCTTGAAGATAAAAGGAAGGGGAGTCACCATCTGTTACTGTAATTTTATAATAAAAGTAGTATATTCTGATGATCTTCAGAACTTTAAGGTAGACCAGACAAGGAAACCAAAGTTATAAATGCTACCTTAAAGTTCTGAAGATCATCAGAGTTCTCGTCAGAGAACATAGGCTCCAATCTACCCTTTTGCCCCACTGTGCTTCCAGAAGGAACCCTACAATTCCATTTAATATTTTCATGGGCAATTGGGCATATTTCCAAGTGAAGCTTTCAGCTCCAGCTATCTACCATTCATATTGTTTAACCCTTCCTTTGCAAGATCCAAGTGTCATTCTGGTAAATTAAAAAAAAATGCTCAGAATTGACATTTTGCTTTGTAACATGTCAAGCTCCCGTTTAATTTTTTAAGTTAAAATACTGTGTAAAAAAAATCTCAGGATTGAGCTGAGCAGATACTAGGGAAGTGGACCTCTTGATGCCAATAAGCACCATTCTATCCCAACTGTTGAACATATGAGACATATTTATCACAACTAGCTTCTAGACTTGAACGTTGTAAATTTCAACAAGATTTTTGAAATGTGGGTTAAAAAATATGAAGAAGTAGTCCACCAATACTGTTATTCCGTATATTGTTCAGTGTCTAACAAGGTTTCCTTAGGTAAGTTTAAAATTCTTTTTTTAAAGTTATTCACTCTCCTATGGTACCTTCTTTAGAGAATCGATCTAAATTATCATGTTTCCTTTTAAATCTCCACTGAATAAGCTACTTAGTTTTAAGTCTTATCTTGTCAGCTACAAATTAGTGTCTAACGGTCCAGCAGCTTACAAGATTACCTTCTCACTTTGGTAATTTTTAGAGTCTTGAACAAGTATTGAGACAGATTTAATCAATGGAAACACTTTCTACTCCATAGTATTCCTGGATAACAAGTTACTGAGATAATTTCTCAATGAGAAGAGAATATCTTATAATTTGACCAGAAGGAATAGCTTCTGCAAGAAGGAATGCTGAGAAGTTTCATTAGCTAAATGTTTTAGCAAACCAAACTGATTAGTACTTCCTGAACTAAAAAGAGATCAACACACAATGTTTGATTTATGCATATCTCCTAGTTTTTGCACTACAATTATGTATTAAAAGATGAAACCAACATGGCTGCATAAAGAATTTCTCTAATAAATTGAGGGACAAAAAGGACAAGTATAAAGAAAATGGAAAAAGGTGACATAACTAGAACAGAATATCAGCAAATAGCCCAAATCTGCAAGGATGGAGTTAGGAAAGCTAACACTCAGAATGAACAAATGCTTCCAACAAATGGCAACAACAACAACAACAACAAAACTTTATTTCCACATGTAAAGAACAAGAAAAAAAGTCAAGGAAATGATTGATCCACTAATAGGAGAAGATGGCTAGACGGTGATGGGCAACAGGGAGAAAGCAGAACTGCTTAATACCTTCTTTGCCTCTATCATCATGCAAAAGAAAAAAAAAATCCAATCTACCAAAAGCAACACCATGGGAGACAGAACAAGAATGCAGGTCAAAATAGGCAAGAAGTTGGTTAGAAAATACCTATCCACTTTAGATGAATTAAAATTGCCAGGTCCACATGGTTTACATCCCAGGGTTAGCAGTTGTGATCTTGGAACCACTGAACAAAATCTTTCACAGCTCCTGTAGCACAGGGAAATTGCCTTAAGACTGGAAAAATCACCTTTACATCAATACCTGGGAAAATCCTGGAAAAGATAATCAAGCAGTGGATTTTTGAGCTTCTGGAGATAAACCAAGCGATTATCAGAAGCCAGCATGGGCTTGTTAAAAACGCATTGTATTGCCTTCTTTAATAAAGAAGATTAGTGGATCAGGGAACTGTGGATATGGTATACTTAGATTTCAGTAAGGCATTTGATAAAGTAATCTATTTCTTAGTAAGATGTGGGGTAGACATTATCACTACTATATGGATTCACAGTTGGCTGACCAACTGTGTGTAATCCTAAAAAGATACATTTGCACGGAGGAAAGCGTGCAGTGAGGTCCCTCGAGATTCTGTTTTTGGGCCAGTACTTGTCAACATCTTCATAAATGATCTAGATGAGGGAATAGAAAAGAAGCTTATCAAATTTGTAGAGTTCAGGATAAATTGTACCAGGAAGGGTTAAGGGAACTAGGTATGCCTAGCCTAATGAAGAGAAGAATTAGGGGTGATATGATAGCTGTCTTTTGGTAAATGATGGGCTGCCACAGAGAAGAGAGATTGCCTTATTCTTCAAAGCTCCTGAGGGACAAGAAGCAAAGGGTGGACGCTCGTTAAAGAGAGATCCAACCTGGAACTAAGGAGAAATTTCCTGATAGTAAAAACAATTAACCAATGGAATAGTTTACCACCTGGAATTGTTGGTCATCAATGGAGAGTTTCAAAAAAAGATTTGACAACCATTTGTCCATTTCTCTGTGATAAAATGTTTTCCTTCTATGGTCAGGGGGTTGGACTAGAAGACCTCCATGTGTAAAATTTTCTAACCAAATTATGCCAGCAAATCTGAAGAACAATGCAGTGGTCAAAAGTTTGTAAGAGGTAAGTTTACATAACAATATCAAAGAACCAAATAAGCAAAATAATAGTTAGGGTCATGCAATGAAGATAAGAGACTTATCTTGGAATGGTAAATGCCAGGTGTTCAAGATGACTTTAGAGAAGGCCACAAAACATGATTGTAATGCATCCTAGATAACTGAGAGTGGTAAATATTACCCCAAAGAAGTCAATTTGTGAATTATTGATTATAGAAATAACTCTGCATAAACAATGCCAAGTTGTGGGATGTCTCTATTGATTTATGCCCTTTAGCATATCAATTCAAGGCTGGAAGTTCTACTGAGTTCAGAGATTTTTTGAGAGACCTTTCTTCTTATTCTAAGTCAATTTCCATCTTTGATGCCTTTACAGATGTTGTTCTAATAATACTTCTTGTCTCTTCTAATATCTTTCTGCAATTCTATGTTAAGTTCTTTTCTGACATCTTTGTGGGCTTGTCTTGTCTTTTCTTCCTAGCAATTTCCACCATCTTTTCTGACATCTGGTTTTCTTGTTGTGTTCTTTGATCCTTTGCAGTCACTTTAAATACTCATCCTAAATAACCTTGATTTTATTCCACAGTTCCTTTGGGTCTATATCAATGAGGTTCAGGAATTCAATTCCTGATATTCTTCTTGAAAATGATAACCATATGGTGAAGAACTTATGCTGAAAACTGGGTTAGCTTGTACATGATCTCTTCCCCTATCAGCTACCAAAACCAACTTTTTTATTATAAATGATTTCTTCTACCTCTTTGTATGAATAATTTGATTTGGTTATGTCCATATATAAAGAAGTTTTTTAGATTATTGGAAGAGTGTTAGCAATGAAACAATCATTTGGATTTGACAGAAACCACTAAGTCTTTCTCTTGCTGCCATTCTGTTTCTTATGCCATCCAGTTCAACTATGTTCTCTCTTTATTATTTTTGTCTTTCCAGTCTCCAAACACAATTGATATATCTTGCTTGCATATTCTGTTGATTTCAGAACCTGGCCATAACACTTTCTCTCTCCTTTTCTTGTGCATCAGTGGTTGTAGCACAAACCTGTTTAATTATCATGTTAAAAGGGTTTTGGTGAAGTCTAATTGATGTTATTCAATCACTTTATGCAAGTACTGTTTTTCCTTCCTTCATGACTATGAAAATGATGCTATTCCTTCTTAGTTTTTTTTAATGTCCTGATCCTAATAAAGGAGAATATTTCTAACTCAGAGTTGACCTGAGGAGTCCTTGCTTGTTTTCTTGCAGACATTTCATTACCCAAACTAGGTAACATCATCGATACTAGTGTCTTGCAGAAACGTCTGCAAGAAAACAAGCAAGCTAGAAAACACCAAGGATGCCTAATGTTCTGATTTTCTGACTGAAAATGTCCATTCCCATCTTGAATTGGTCAGAATCGAATTCCTGGCTGTGGGCAGAAACAGCCTGCAATACTGCATCCTAACCACTAAGCTCTACATGCAGTATAGGGAAGAGCAATATAGAATAGACATGTGGTGATCATTTATCACTAACTTCTGAATAATTTACTCTTTAATTAAGTTTTTAAAACTTTTTCATTCAGTGCAACCTGGTTTTAAGAAAAATGGAATTCCTGATCAAGAAAAAAGTGCTCCAATGATAGAAAATTTGCTGTTTGAGTAAACTTATTTTAAAAAATGTATTGCACTTAGTTTTCCTGGAATCCCATAAAGTGCTCCCATAAAGTGCTCACACAGAAAAAATCTTCTGCAAATATTAAAGATAATGATTTCTTAGAATTATTATATAAAATTCCAAGTTTGGGAGACAGTTTTAAAAAAAGAAAGTAATTCTAATAATGCTTTTCGCATTATTTCAATTTAGATTAGAGTTATTCTTCCCTTAAATCTCTTTTTTCAAATTGCTCAAATCTGCATATGGTTGCTTACAGTGTGCCTGTTAAGAGCACCGCTGTAGGATTTTAAAGCATGGATAGCTTCTCCTGTATCATAAGGAGTCATTGGTGGTACAATGGGGTTAACCGAAAAACTCTTTTGAATATTATTTATCCCATAAAACTTTGCTGCAGCTGTTTCCTACATTTAGGTAACAATAGCTAATCAAAATATATTTCTATCAGTGCATACTGCAGTCAACACTCACTCCTCTGAGATCTTCATTTTTAAAAAAGAACTGTTAAGTAAGTGCTGCTGAAATACATGTTATTAAAGAAGCAACAGCAGTGGAATATTTGAGCCTTATTTCTAGTTCTGATGCTATGAGGGAAATGGTTTCTATTGTTTCCAGTTGGAAAGTAAATAAGATGTATATCTGGTTTCACAGAAATCCAACATAGGTGGGAGAGTGAAATCAGAGCAGTTAACTTCAAGTCCCCAAGAAAATCCATTTATGTAGTATTAAGAAAACCCAAACATCCATATTTTAGTGATATCATATTCTCTAGCTTTAGGGATATGCTATGTAATTCTCACTCATGAAAAAAGTAGCATACACTATATCAGATAAGGATAAAATACACACAAGAACATAATTCAGCCTCTTCACCTTAGTTGATGTAAAGGAATATATATATTGGTGAGATTATTTCACAGAATTTATCCCAAGAGAGAAAAAACCCTCCCTCTCCCTTCCTCCTCATTGCTATTCATCTTTCATATATCTCATATGAACCTTTTAAGATGTTGGACCTTTTAAGAGGCACCTTTTAAGATGTTGGATTATTCCAGATGAATAGACCAATCATCACTCCCTGACAATATTACTGGGCATGTAACATACACACGTGTCTTGGGTCCTTCCTGGTTCCATTACAAGGCTTGTTGCAAATGGGGCATGTTCAATTTTGGAAAGTGAGTGTTGAAGCAACATCATTATGTGAGATTGTTGCATGAAAGAATCTCAGCCATTATTGGCAAGAACCTGGTGCACACACATACACCCCTGTCCCCAACTTCTGGTCTTATGGTTATCAAAGCTCTCTGTCTCCCCCCACCCCTCTCTCTCTCACACACACACACATTTTATTTATACCGATGGGATTTGGCAGAAAACTGAGGTATTCCTTGTGTGGCTGGCCAGAGTAAAAAAAAAATGTGATTGGCGGACAATGCTCTTTGCACACTGTAATCTAACAAAAATTCAATAGGCTTAAACATAAAGTGTCAGAGCAAACTGCTCAAGCTCCACTTCCTTGTCACTGGAAAATTAGAGGGCTTGGTGTGACAGGAAAGCTGGCATCTGGAGCAGCCATTGTGTCCTTGTCTGTAGGGAGGGAGATGATTGCTGACAATAAAAAAGGGAGTAGAGAATATTTGCCAAATATCTTTCTTTCAGTTTCTGTGAGAAACCTTTAAGAAAAATCAAAATGCCATGTATCCCTCCCAAAATGGCTGCTCAATTATTTCAGCTCTGCTCTACCTTTAAGTACCATTGATTTCAATATAAATATTAAGTGTCTCCTTCAATTTCTTTTATACAAATCTGCATTGAAAAAAAATTAACATCGTCCCCTTCTTGCAAAGTAGATTTCATATGACCTATGATTTTCTTCACTCAGAAGTTGACATTCATTTTAGCCCAAACAGCGGTCCAAAACCAACATCCTACCTATTCACCTAAATTTGGCTTCCAGGATCCCACAACTTTATTTGCCCATATAATTGTTAGTGAAATGCCTCTACCAATTGATGTAACATCTTCTTTCTTCTTTATTCATTTTAGGCAAATCATCTTGCTGAACCATTATAAATTCAGTTTTTCCAAGACTCTGTAAATGAATCAAACACAACCTGAAACACTTTAGTTTAATCAAAAGAGGCAAGATGGCA
This sequence comes from Pseudoxyrhopus heterurus, assembly GCA_032468235.1. Classification (NCBI taxonomy): domain Eukaryota; kingdom Metazoa; phylum Chordata; class Lepidosauria; order Squamata; genus Pseudoxyrhopus; species Pseudoxyrhopus heterurus. The sequence goes on along the minus strand of JANHJO010002114.1, from coordinate 116,368 downwards.
GTCCTCATAAAAAACCCACCCTTTCTGACTCTAGTACGTAACTGCAAGCTGCCTGCAATTTAGCAGTTCAAATCTCAGACTCAAGGTTGACTCAGCCTTCCATCCTTCTGAGGTAGGTAAAATGAGGACCCAGATTATTGGGGGAAATATGCAATATATGCTTACTTCTGTAAACCGCTTAGGGAGGGCTGTAAAGCCCTGATAAGTGGTATATAAATCTAAACAATAAATAAATATGACATTAGTCTAGTTATGCCAGAGATAAAGATCATTTGAAACCACTTTCTTCCTTCAAATCTTGACATGGATGCTACATTTTCCTTTGCTCTTATAATCACTGAACTGAATCTTAGCCTAATACTTGTATTTAACCTAATGGCTTGTATTTATTTCTTAACTTTTGTTATCTTAAAGGTAGGTTAGACATCTTGTGGGTTAGGACCTATTGGATTAAGGGCATATATTATATACATTAAGGACATATATATACATATTGGTTAGGACATATATTACATTCCAAAGCCTCATGGTTATGTTAGATATGAGGATATACATAATGTGCACTATGAATATAAGCATATGAAGATACAGATGGATGATAGATAGGCAGATACATGAACATATACCTTGTTACATAGTAATAATAATACTTTATTCAAAAGTTCTTCATTGTGTTTTATGAATAAAACACAGTGCTTTATGGGCATACTTTCTCATTTTCAGAAAAGAATGACAACCCTGTCATTGAATTGGGACCACATCTTTTCTATCTATTCTGCACTCATGATTCTTTAGGTTTATGTCAGCACTGGTAGAAGAATGCTGTTTTAAATGTAAAACATCATTTATGAGTTTTCAAAATCTTGTTTTGAATGAATGTCATAATATTTAAAGTAATCTCAATGTAAAGAAAATAAAGATTAAAAAGTATTTGTTAATAAATACTGTCCTATAAGAATATGATTGCTCGGTAAAATCTGCATTAATATTGGCCTTAATAGTTTAATGTCTTCCATTATGCCTTATGTCTTAGTAATACAAATTCAATATCATCCTTTGAAGTAATATGTTAAGAAGACATATTTAACAATTTTTAATTAAATTCGATTCCTGAGCTTTATTCAGTTCCCAAATTTTCCTCCATTAATCTACAAATCTACTGTAAATGCTACCAAGTTTCCTTTGAGTCTCAAGAAATTTGTTTGTTATCAAGTGATTTCATTACATCATTATTGATGAAATGTTTTAATGTGAGTTCAGTATTGAAAAAGACAACAGGTCAGATGTACCTCATCTCAGAAATCATAAACCATAAAACCAATATGGTATTATCCCATAATTTTTAACATATAGATACTGTGAATAATGTAAAATAATTCTCCCTCTGAGAACAAAACAAAATATTAAACAAGAATTATAGTATAGTGTTAATATATAGTATTTCTGCAAGAAAATGCTCTTTAGCTCCAAAAAGGCACAAGAAAAAAAGATTCTTAAGAAACATTTACTATAGATGGTCTAGAAATCAAGAGATAACAGAAGAATAGAGTTGGAAGGGAACTTGGAGGTCTTCTACTCCAACCTCCTGCTCAAGCAGGAGACTCTATATCATTCCAGACAAATAGCTATCCAGTCTCTTCTTAAAAGCTTCCAATGATGGGGCACCCACAGATTCTGAATATAAGTCATTCCAGTATTGTTAATTGTTTCCACTATTGTTAATTGTTTTCACTGTTAGGAAATTTCTCCTTAGTTCTAGATTGCTTCTCTCCTTGATTAGCCTTTATCATTTCTTGTCTTGCATTCTGGTGCTTTGAAAAATAGGTTGACCACCCTCTTCTTTATGGCAGCCCCTCAAATACTTAAACACTACTATCAGGTCACCCCAATCCTACTTTTCACTAGACTAGACAAACCCAATTCCTCCAACCGTTCTTCATATGTTTTAGGCTCCAATCCCCTAATCATCTTTGTTGCTCTTTTCTGCACTCTTTCCAGAGTCTCTACTTTTTTATATAATATGGTGACCCAAACTGGATGCAGTATTCTTAGTGTGGTCTTACTAAGCCTTAATAGAGTATACTAATACTTCACATGACCTTGATTCTATCCCTCTGTTAATGTAAGTTAGGTTTGTGTTGGCTGCTGGCTCATATTTAAGTGATTGTCCACTCCAGGTTTCACCCAATCTGCACCTCAACATTTGGCTTTTGTTGCCTAAATGTAAAACCTTACATTTCTGTACATTCTCTACCTTGTCTGAATTTCATTTTGTTAGGTAGAGCCCAGTGTCAAGATACATCTGAATCTTGAACCTCTCTTCTAGAGTGTTGGCTATTCTTGCCAGTTTAATGTCATCTGCAAATTTGATTAGTGCCTCTTCTATCCCTCTATCTAAATCATTTATGAAGATGTTGAAGAGTATTGGGCCTAACTGCAACCATATTAAAAGAAATACATTTTTCTGTATAACATACACAGATGGATACTACAGACCCACAACTGAAGGACTATGTATTTTTTCCTGATTCTTAAATCTTATGCTGATATTCAAACAAATTCCATGTCTGAAGTGAGGAACAAGATCTAGTGACTACTGATATTCCAGCCTACCTATGTTGGTTAACACTTAACACAGGCCTGAATCCCATTACCTCAGGTATGCAAAAATTCTACATGTCAAATGTACAATATAGAATTAATTTAAATATATGTATGTATGGAGGCAGTAGAATGTTTTTATTCAGGAATTTGCAGAGATATTCTCTCAAAACTGTGATCAGCTCCAAATTAATCTCAGTTGGATTATACCCAAACATAAGACAACTGGGGCAATGAAACACAATGCCTTTGTTCCTAGAGAAAAAAAATCCAAGTTTAAAAGCTGTTCAGTAACTGTGAACAACGAGAAACACATATTCTATAGTATGACATCATTGAAGATAAAAAAATAAATTTCACCTGGAACTCTGCTGGTGCACCTTGGGTTGCTTATCAATACTTCCCAGTAAAGGAAATAGTTGTAATTTTTTTCTTTTCATTACAAAAGGAACAAGATTGTCTGTTTTTCACAGCCATGACCTGTGTGTTGCGGTGCTTGTAATGCTTCCGACAGACTGGTCTGGGTCCCAAAGCAGATATGAGGCAACTGCAGCCAGACCTTTAATTAATTCATTGATTGATTCATGCCTGCGTGAACTCTTCGCTCTATAGTTTTGTTTTGAACTAAAGGTGCATCCATGACCTAATGGTCCCTGTGATTGTTTGTCAAAGTCATTTTGTGCCAAATCTCCTTCCTCTTTGTGGATGCTTCCATCACAAATAGATTCCTGCACTGAGACTTCCCTGCTCAGTTACATACATTGTAAGCCTCCCGGAGTCACCTTGGATAGTTAAACGGGAAGCATATACATTTAATAAATGAATGAATGAATGAATGAATCTTCATACATAACAACTAAAATGAACACATGAAATTACCTGCTTATTCTCTTCAGTGAAATAGGATCATCTTTATAACTACATAGAAAAAAAATCCTCCCCAGATGAGATCCACTGTAGGAACTTTATCAACAGCCCTTCAAAAGTTTTTGATATCTAAAAACCATTTTAGTTTACTACGGTTACTAACTGTATGTTCTTCTTTAAATTCCAGTTTTGTGGT
>JANHJO010002114.1:101912-112604 GCA_032468235.1 Pseudoxyrhopus heterurus | reverse complement strand
GAATCTCCAGCTTGAAATAAAGATTTCTATAGAGCGCATACAAACTTACAACCTCTGCTTTATATATATAGATAACACTGTGATATTGAGCAGCATTTTCAGAGATGCTAAATCAGAGATACAATTTAAAAATTATATTGAAGAAAAAAATGATTCCTATTAGATTCCTATTAAAGGGATAACTGTAACTGTAAAATAAAAAGTCCATCAACATATGATGGGTTGAAATGTTGTGTAAGCAGATTCACAAAGCTCTGAGTTCCACTTGCCTGTAGTTCCATCAACAACTTGCACCCTATACTTCCTGCCTTGAAGTCCACCCAGCAGAAGCTGAAGGATATGGAATAATGATGCAGTTGTGTTCAAAGATGACATTAGTACACTTGAGCAAATTAAAGGCAAAGTAACATTACAGGAAAGTGACACATTCAGGTTTCATCAAGCACATGTAGTTCCATATGCCATATGCAAAAATATAGAAACTGAAGATAATTTTTCAAGAGTTGAAAGTCACATCTGTGGTCCCAGAAGTGATAAAGAAAGAAACTGACAGGTTCTGTGGTGATATTAGAATTATGATTATTCTGGTATTATAGGCCGAGCAATACCCTTGCCTAAAATCAAGGACATTTTTGCAGGGTGACATCATTTCAGCAAAATAGACTTAGAAGAGACTTATTTATAGACAGAAATAAGTGGGAAATTCTATTTCTCACCATAAATACACACAAAGGTTATACTGGTATAAGAGACTCTTTTAGTAGCATCTGTAGCATGCTTTAGTAAATAATCAGGGGACAAGTGGAACGAGATTATCCAGGTATCCATTGCTACTTAGATATTATGATCACAAGAAAAAAAATGAAGAGATATATTTGCTGCAGTGGCTCAGTGGTTAAGGACACAGTACTGCAGATCAGCAGTTTGGCTGATTGAATCCCAATCCAAGGTTGACTCAGCCTTCCATCCTTCCGAGGTAGGTAAAATGAGAACCCAGATTGTTGGGGGCAATATGCTGACATTGTAAACCGCTTAGAGAGGGTTGCAAGTCCTGATAGGCGGTATATAAATACAGTGCTATTGCTGTAAGAAATAGAGGAATATGGCGCCAGAACTGTAATGGTGAATGGGAATGATTTTGTTAGACAGAAGGCAGACTAGGCAATGATCAGATAAGATGAGGCCACAGAAGGAATGGGGCATGCCAAATATTTCAGAATGGAAGAGAATGGACTATTCCTAGTTTCTTGGATTGTAAAGATGAGTGTGGTAGGAGATGTACTTTCAGATCTGCAACATAGTTTGAGAATAAGGAAAGAGTTAATACTCTTTGCTGTGCTTCATTTCTGGACTACCTTGGAAGGCTCACAAGAACACACTATGACAAATGTAAATTCTTTAAGCCTAGATAAATCACAATCTCACTCCTTAATCTATAAGGGTTTACAAGAGTGCAGAGAAAATTCCAGCAGCTATAAATGCCTTTAAGTCCACAAAATACGTTACAGCGAGGATCCTGATTAGGTTTTGCTAATTAATGTAACTGATTCTTACCCAAATTAGCCAAAATTAACCAAAATCTTACTACCGGTACAAGTCAGGGATGACATGGCAGCAGGCAAAACCACATCAACAAGCTTTATCAGAAGCAAAGAAAATAAAAGGATGGCATCAGTTATGCTACTCATACATTATAACCCACACTTCCCAGGGAAAATAGTTTGTGATGGCTCACAATCAGTGTCAGTGTGTCTATGTCACATGTCCAGTCAGACAGCAATGAATGCCCAAGAAATTTTTGCATCATGCTCACTCACAGCTGCAGAGGAAAAATATGCATGAATAGACAAGAAAGTGCTGAATTTGGTTTGGAAAGTTAAACATTTCAACAAATACTTGCAACAGAAGAGATTTATCCTCATCACGGATCATCAGCCACTACTGTCAATCTTCAGTCTTCAAAAGGGGTTCTGCTTATAGCAGCTGCTCAAATGCAACCTCAGATTTTGTTCCTTGAACAGCATAGATATATGATTTCTCTCCCAGAGGTTAAGAATCTTCCCACCACAGCTGCAGGGATTCAAAGAGACCCATCATTGTCTCAAGTCTATAGAACAACCCAGAATGGCTGAAATATATAATAATAATTATGGAGCTTTTTCAGTGCTATGATGAACATACTTTGGGCAATGGTTGTATTATGTGGGAACTGAGAGTCACCATGATATCCATTTGTGAATGGAAGAACTACATGTTGAGCATCTTGGAGTAGTAAAGACGATGGCACCAGATTGCTATATTGCTTGGTGTCTTGGCCTAGATCCACAAATGAAACACCATGCAGTAAGGATCAGGTTGCCCACATATTCAGAAGACCAGAAAAGTATATCTCCACCTGGGGGAATTGCGTGCTTTTCCTTGGCAAATAATTTTTATAGACTTTGTTGGGACATTTATTGACACAACCTTTTTTGTTATGATAGATACATGTTCAAAGTGGCCAGAGGTATTTCCAATATTTTCAACAACATGCTTGCTCACTGGTGAGAGAACTCTTTGTGAGAAGAAGTGTTCCAAAACAACTAGTGAATGACAATGGACTACAATTTATAGCTGAAAACTTTTGGACATTCCTGATAACAATGGAATCAAAGATATAACATCAATACTGTATTACCCAGCTACAAACAAGTGGACAGAAATTTTGTCCATATTTAAGGTCTTGAATAAAATATAATGTGCATATATTAAATACAAAAGTTAAATAAATCAGATACCAACAATATTGTACTTTGCTTGTATTTTTCATTCCCAACTGGATCTACTTAAACTTAATTTAAGAAGTGTTTGAGAGATAAACATGGAAAATACTGAGCAATCTTTTCATACTGAATTAGGACAGCAGCTGAAGAGACATTGAATTTTATATGTTTGGGGACTCAAGTGTAGTTTCTGAATTACCACAAGTAGTATCTAGGACTGAAGGAGACACATAGCTGGTGGTTATTCTCTATCTGCTGGTACCAGAGGACACAAGGATGATGTTTGTTTATGTTGGCCTTTTGTTCACATGAGAAAACCATCATCATGCCTGCAAATATAATATGGTTTGTATCTCAGTAGGGAGCAGTGTAGAGTACTGGCTATTATTGTTATTGGTTGATTAATTATGCCTGTGATCTTGCACTGTCATTTGGTTCTTTGAACTGTGTGTGTATATTGTAATTCTTGCAGACTCAGAGTTCCAGCAGTGTTAGTAAAGCAAGCAAGCAGAAAAATCAACTCCTGGTTCTATCAACTTTTATTTAATAAGTGAAAAAAGGAAACTACTACCTCCAAAGCTTTTGCATGGATTTTTCTAAGCAAATTAAAGTAGTTTGGCAATAATTAAAGTTTTGTGGCATCTTGTAAGCTTTCATTGATCACAGACACATTGCATAACTATGAACCACAGGAGCTTATATGATAATAAATTTCTTAATTTCAAGGTGCAACAAAACCAGGCTGCCTACCAAAGACTAACACAATTATCCTGTTGGCTACATGTCAGTATGAATTTCTGTTATATTAAGTATAGGATTTAATGTGCTTTTGTGGTTGCATATATGTATTTGCTCAGCTGGGAACAAATATTCAATTCAAGAAGGCTGAGGCCAATCCAGGAAATACATTAAGTTTCTGGACACTATTCTGAAATAGGGCAATGGACATATAACTCCTGCTTCATGTAAGACATCAATTATTCATTATACATAATTATATGCTTGTCTCTTCTAGCAACAGATAACACATAAATGAAAGATTTTAATCAGGAATATCCATCAAAGAAAGTCAAAAGTAGAATCATAGAGTTCCTCAGGTATAAGACGAACTCAGAAAAGCAACCTAGAAAAATCCACTTGTCTCTCACCTAATCATCTATGTATTCTCTGCATTGATTGTGTAGAATTACTGATCTGCAATTCTTTTAATTTTAAAGGCCAACTATTATGTGTTAGTTTATGAACATTATAAAATTGATTTGATTTGAAGAACAATCAGCTAGCAGTAACAGAAATGATTTGGATTCAGGAATAAATTCTATATAAAAAATTAGGTATTAACTTTGCCCTTATATCCACCCTGACAACATCATTAGAAGATTCAATAATCCACTAGCTCATTCTTCTATGTCATATAATCCATCGTATGTCAGTTTTATATTGGATAACCTGGACATTTCCTGCACAAAAGGAGAACTTGACTCCTGGTGAGTACTTAGATACATTCCTGCAATTTATAGATAGAGAAATATACCATAAAAATTTGATGATATCCTGAAACCAGATGGTGAAGATTTCAATTCCCCATGATGTTCTGTGATGGACCTCAAGATGGCACTATATGAAAGAAGTATCTGAACAGACTGAATGGAGAGGAAAAAATGGCAGAACTGAATGAAATTCATCTGTTAATTTCATGGTCTCAACACTGATTGAGGTTGTCTGATATGTTACATTATCTAAAAATTCCATGTCAAATATTTTGAATGTTTCATGTCTGGTCTTTTCCAAAGCAAGTATATTTTTCAACCACTCCACATCCCATTTTATTTCTTTTCAAGCAGTAATTGTAAACATAAATATCAGTCTTCCCAAGACTATAAATTTCATGAGATAAGATAGTTGCTGATAGTTGGTGAACCACAACATTCTTTCTGAATTTTGCTGCACGGAACTGACAAGGACACACAATTGTTTTATTTATGATCCATGTAATTAAGTTTGTTTCTGTCACCTGGCATCTAAAATAATCTTTCCTACATTCATAAAAATTTCCCCTTTCTGTTCCATTCCCTGAGTCACTAAAATTCTAGGTACTTTTAGAATATTTTCAGCACAAATTTGCTTTATTACTTAATGGAGAACTTTGCTTCAAAATAGTTTATAATGTAATAACATTGATTGTGTTACAATTTCATTATAAGTCTGCAACTGTCTGGTCACAGGGATAGTGACCTAACGATCACTGGATGCTAGAAACCACAAAGCAGGTTTCTATATGTTTATAAAGATGGCTGCAATTCTGTCCATCAGTGTGACTACTTTACCAGCAATCCTCTGATGGGACTAAAAACAGACTGGTTTAAGTCTCAATACTCTCCCAGAAAGGTGGTAAAATAAAGTTGACTTTTGTTATGAATTGGTAGCATAGAACATGTCACGTTACTCTCACTGCATTACTATGCATCAGTAGGCATAGTTTCCTATCCTTGCTGGAGGAATGTCTGAGATAAAATAATCAAAGAACGAATGTGCCTTTTCTCACCTTGATGGAATCCAAATTATTCTGTTGGTTTCTAGGTCCCTGTCTGAAGACTGTTAGTGTAGAAACAACATTTCTGGAAGATGTTTGTTGTCATCTTTCTTTCTGCTTGGAAAAAAAAGAAAATGGAACACCACAGGATACCCCCTGAAGACTTAGATTTCAAGAAACTTTCATTTTTATTCCACAAACTGTACATCTGTTTTATATTTTAGGATTTTTCTCTCTCTTATTAGGCCTCTACTTCTATCTATTCCTTCAAACTGGGTGAATAAGTGTTCCTTTGTGTTTTTTTTACTGAGCCTCAAATATGTGCAATAATAGCCTATCTCTGCCATAGGCAACAACTTCTAGTAATAGGTCAGCAGGTATGACTCTTTGCTTTCACACTTTCTCTAGCTGTTTAATTAGGAACAGCCAGCTATCCCAAAGCTTTTATTATTTTGTTTAATAAAGCATTGAATTTAGGTCTTTTCTTCCTCTTAATTTCATAATTTTCAGAATACCCTCACTTCTGAAATCCAATATTACATTCCTTCATCAGCAAGACTTGAAAGACTTGGAAATAATAGGATTTTAAAGCAGAGAATCAGTTATTCTATTCTAATTCAAATAGGGATGCTTGAATCAGAGGTCGTATTCAGCTGGTTCGGACCAGTTCTGGCGTACCAGTAGCGGAAATTTTGAGTAGTTCGGAGAACCAGCAAATACCCCCTCTGGCTGGCTCTGCCCACCTGCCCCCGTCATTTCCTGTCCCTTATTTCCTTGTTTTTTAGCTCAGCTGATTTGCATGGCAGAGTGGATTGCTGCACCTCAGCTGTGCTAAAAAACAGCTTACCTCACTAGTGCTGACACAGAGGGTGGTTTTTGAGTGCTGCGTGCTCTCAGAGAGTAGGTAGGAAAAAATTTGGAATCCCACCACTGGCTTGAATCATGAAATCATACCAAAACAAGGAGAAAAAAATATATAAAGGAAGAATGTCAAAAAGTGTCCCATACAATCCAGAAATTCAGATGCTAAAAGTATTATTTCAATGAGTTATGCAGGTACACCCTGTACAGCGACCATTCATAGTTACGATGGTGATTAAAAAGTAACTTTGCAAACTATCCTCACATCTATGATCTTCGTAGTACTGTAAAGCAAAGGAAAGCTGAAATAAGATCACAAGCATAGCCACAGTTTCCATTAGAAACTACTTGACTTAACAACCGAGTTCCTGGCTCTAATAGTGGTTGCTAAATAAAGACAAATTGTGTAGATTGGCCCACAATTATTTGAAAGAATGATATATAATACAGCTGTATCGCTGGCAAGTGGCATTCTTAACTCAATGGGTTTTTCAGCACCACATTTGGTATATCATCTTTTAACCTGGAAGTGACAGGTAAAATCAAGACTCCCTAAGTCAAGTTAAACTTCTCAAATCTGCACTGACATATCTATGAAGTTTTTTGGGGGAAACAATGCAGAAGTGGCTTGCCATCATCTTTTTAAAAAAAATTCATTTCTCAATCTCATAGCCTTTGAATTTCTTGATGAGCCATCATCAGATTCTTATTCAAAGTAACCTTGTTTAGTTTTCCAAGATCTCACTGGAAAGATCTCCAAGTTTGGCCAGGTGCTGCAATGTAACTGGGCAACTGAAAAGAATGAGTGTAGACAAATGGCACAGTGGTCTGAGGCTCATCTCAGAGTGATATTCTAATGTGCAAAAAGGGCAGGGTTTGGACTGCATGCTGTGACCACCATCTTGCCTGTTTTGACATGCACATCCACTAGTTCACATGAATGCCATTGGAGAATATGGTCTGCCCATTTTCTTCCTGAAACTTTGCACTTAGATGCCTATAATTTGAAGATAACCTAGAAATCTTACCCGACCCACTTTTTCTGATCTTGTAGTTTGGAAGGGCAGCCAACAACTCAGCATTAAAACAAATTTCTGAAACAATTTACTAACAGCATAGACTACCTTAGGAAAGTGTTGACATTTCCTACCTTAAAATATTGAAATCCATCTTAAATCAAGTGGTTTAAATATTGTTTTTGACCACAATATTGTCTGGCACAGATGGCAACAGCCAATTCCTTCCAGATCTTGTTACTCAGTAACACATGACATTCTTAGTAAATTTAACAAAGGGTGGAAGAGAAATTTGTTTAGTTTACATATCCATGCAATCTTACTCTATCTAAATCCAGTTCTAAAATTAAATTAAAATAATCTGCAATATTTGACTTTTCCCAAATTTTATTAGTTTTTAATTAGGAAGAAACATATAGAATTGCAAATATGACGGAGGAGTACACATATTAGTAAAAGTAACATTTAATGTATGATGTCAAAGAAAGTTGCTTACAAAAAGGTTGAAGATGGGAATATGGGAGAAAGAAAGCCATTATGGGTCTTCATTAAATCTTTGCCAATCACTGGAAAACTGCATTTCCCCACAACAGCATCAGTTTGTATAGGAAGAAAGGCAGAGAAAGGCAGCATTTCAGATGTCTAATGTGAGAAACTGTTAATAATAGGAGATAGAAAGCTGCTTTGTATTAAATTAGACCATAGCCTATTCTGACTTGACTTTCTAAGGCTCTGTAGGATTTCAGAAGGAAATGTTTCCAGACATCGCCAGGAACTAACTTGGATTATTTTTTTAATTAATGAATCACCGATAAAGTCTATTTTAGAAGAATACTTTTATCTGGCTAACTTAAACCACACAGTGTAGATTTTCATCAGTCACACAATCAGTCCAGGATGTCTCCACATCTAGCTGGATATGCTAGTGGTACATTTATTTTTCTATTTTTATGTTTCTTAATATTGTAATGACTTTCATACCGAGCGTCATATCACATAACTTCACAGAATATTGTTTGTATAGAAAGCCAGTAGGTGAACACAAAAGGGCTATCAATCATCTGGCTCACAACAAAGCATTATGCTGAATAAATAAATAAATAAATAAATAATATAATAAATAAAATTATCTACAACTTTTTAAGTGCAAGGATTTTGCGTAAAGAATATTAACCCATAAGAATTTCTTGTTTGCTCTTATGTTTGCAATTGGATATCCACTTCTGCCATTTAAACCCATTGAGCTTGGTGAGCCATACTTCAGAATGGATACATATAGGATTTCTGCAAGATGTATTCAGAATAATGAAGTTTAATTATATATAACTAGACACTAGAGTGCAGTCAATCTGTCTCTGGCCTCTATGTCAGTGATTTAGTGTCAAAGGCCATGCTAAGGCAGCATAACTACTGGTAATGTTATTGTCAGTGATTGAATAAATCAGACATTTTTACAAGGCTTTATTTGAGACAAAATGCTTCTAAGTGTGTGTTCATAGCACTGAAAGATTCTCTGTTCAGTGAAAGCATAAAAACTTTTTTTTTTTTAAAAAAAGTTTGCTTTAATGAAGGAAATGAAAGGGATATTAATGGTCAGATTTTACAGCTTTTTTCAAATGGCTTTGAAGAAACTATTAAGTGTGATTCCATAACCAGGAATGCAATCTGTTGCTTCATAAAAGATTGCAGTTTCACAAGGGAGCCATAGAACTACTTAAGCATAAAAGATGACACCAAATAAATACTGTTACTGGCATTTGTCTCCTGGAACTTTATTGTTTATTTCGCTTACACTGCATATAAATAGGAATGGATCCTGGCACGTTGTGAAAATCCCTCAGCAAAAAACTCAACAACTGTTTACTGTCTTATGAATTAATAGTTTGAACATTGTCTGATGATGCCAAAAACAGGACTTATTTTCTCTCTAAAACTACATTTCTTTAGTCTTTAGCACTATTAACTCTGCACATCGCTTTATATCAACATGGGGAAATTCTTTTGGTAGTTAATCTGTACCCAGGGCTTACACCAGGATTGAACAGATTAATAAATGAATTGAAAACTTTCTGAACGGCTGTTTAATAGTGCTTATACCACGAACAAAAAAAAAGGGAGGGGAGCTACAAAGGGAGGAAAAATCTATTTCAGCCAGAAAGCGGGGGAGTGTCTAAAATTTAAAGTTGCTAGAACGAAGGAGAGAACCTGTGTCTTCAGGTAAACTTCCAGAAGAGAAGTAAACTTTCATTTCCTCTTAGTGTTCCTATTCTCAATGTATTTGCATTGAAATGTGTCACTGAATTTGATATAATAATATTTTCAAGTAACTTCTTTTAAAAAAAAAAACATCTCTATTTTCAAAGTCATAAAAAACAGCTTAAGTTGCAGCAACAAAGATCTATAATAAAATCCAAGAAAATGTCAGTCTTTAACAATGGGAAAAATGAAACTCAACTGTATTAAATACATGCCAAGAAAAAATATTTTGATGGCAAGATAATCCAGGAGGTTTGAAACAGGCAACCGGCCTTTTTTGTGATGGCTCCCACATTAAGGAATACCTGACTCTCAGAATTACAGATGATCCCAACGCTCCTTGTTTTTGGAAGCAAGTTAAAACCAGAAAAATAGAATTGTTCTGGTCAGGTTCTAGCTTATCGTTCTATTTGAGTGACTATCATAGTTGTTGTTGAGTGTGATGTAATTTACCGATTTGTTTATCTTTGGAATTCACTTGCCTTGATGAAGGCTAAGAGAGAGGAAAAGAAACTTTAGCAAAGGAATATTGACGAGGTTGCCTGCCAAAGAATGGGGCAGAGCTGGTGTTTCCAATGAAACCTTAAGGCTTAAAACACTGACTCTAGGAAATTTGCGAGATACCTACTGTATTCTCATCATGGGAGCAAGCAAAGTTGTTTTTATTCTCTCAGGCGAGTTAATCCCCTTATTCTGCTGGTCTGTTGTGTCTAAGGTTTTGCCCCTTTCTAGGGATGTTTGAGGTCCTTATTTTGCTTCTGAAGCTATTAATTGCTACTATGAATTCAGCATTTTAATTGCTATATGAACTTCTCATTTAATTGTGTCATTATTTGCACTGATTTGTATTTGTGTTTGCTGTTCTTCAAAGAGCTTCTAACTATTGGGTTACTAATACTTATGAAAATTAAATATCTTAAAGCATTTTTTCTGTATTAGCAGTTGAACTTTCTGAATTAGCAGTTAAAGAAGTTTTTTTTTTGCTTGCAAAGATCTTAGGAAAATGCAGGGTGCATGGGAACACACAAATATGGCTCTGATCTTGATTAAGTATAGCCCTCAATTCAGTGGTGGGATTCAAATTTTTTTACTACCTACTCTGTGGGCGTGGCCATGACTGGGTGGGCGTGGCCACGTACCCGGGTGGGCGTGGCCAGGTGACCATGTGACTGGGTGGGCGTGGCCACGTAACCGGGTGGGCGTGGCCAGGTGACCATGTGACTGGGTGGGCGTGACCAGGTGACTGGGTCTCTATTCCTATTTT
>JANHJO010002114.1:89084-101812 GCA_032468235.1 Pseudoxyrhopus heterurus | reverse complement strand
GGAGTGGGCGGGGCCAGCCAGAATTAGCGCTACCGGTACGCCCGGACCGGGGCGTTCCGGTAGAATCCCACCACTGCCTCAATTATGGAAGAGCTCATGACAGTCATTTCCAAATTACTGTCCACTGGAAGTGAGCTATATATCATGCCTTTGACATATTCATTGGCAAATGCTGGGCCAGCATATAGTGGCCATCTATCGCTAATGCATTTGGGGATCCCCTCCCAAAGAGAGAAAACTATTGCCTCTCTTCAGTCCCTAACAAATGAAAAACATGACCAATAGTTATTGCCAGTTTGGAAAATTTTGTTTCCCTACTGGTGGATTTGTCACAGTTGAGGCAGTAATTTTTCTATTTTGATCTCTTTGTGTAACTTATTCATCTTACTGAAAAGGGATTACGAAGACTAGATTCTTCATCCAGAGTTTTGTTCCCGACCCCTCCCCCCCCAAAAAAATCACATTCTTATATTTCCTAATCCTCTATGGTGGATCCAAGTGTAATAACTCATTAACGTGGTGACTCGAGGTACAGTTTCCTGAATCAATACTACAACTTTAGCTGAAACATGGCATCAGACAGTTGCATAATGAAGCTGTCTGTCTGTATTTACACAATGCATTTTTGTACTCACTAAGCCAGAAAGAACAGCTCTGTGTAGCAGCTGTCATTATATATTTTTTTCTCTCCTTATCTGTGTCCTATCTGCCAATGTTATAATTCACCAGCTGACACCCGCCTTGGCAAAGACCAAGTGGTATTGTTTAGTGCCAGAGCAACAACACCCCCTGAACTATGACACACTTCTTCTAAGTCCTTCTTAACAATGATGAATTCTCCTGGATTTCATGCTGTTGGGTGGATGACTTTTGCTGCAAGGGTATACGAGACCTATTAGTGCTCAGTAACAGTTACAATCCTGTTACACAACAGAGATAAAGGGCAAAGGGAAGTCTGATAGGAATAGATGTAAAGTTAAGGACCAGGAGGAGAGAGTAAATAGGTAACTCAGAAATTAATGGAAGCTTAGGGAAAGAAAACGGAACAGTCAAGAAATAGAAGGTTGGTCTGAATCATGGATGCACCATAGAGGATTAAGAAACATTTGTTGTTGGGTATTTCTACATTTTCCAAACTGTCATTGCAAAAACCACCACCAAGTAAACTAGCACAGAGTTTGATTTGATCGTCTTTGGCAGTTTTAGCCAGGAGGCAGTTTTCAACACTTTTTCTATAAGCACTAAGTAGTGAGCAAGTGCATGCTAATTGAAGGTGCTATACTCTGCAATTTTCCTTTGAAGTATGGATTATTGAGTTCAAGTACCATTTGCTGTCAAATAGCAAGATCCAGCTGACCTTGGCTGATCCCAACAAGCTAAGTAGAATTTGACCTGGTTAGAACTTGGATAGGAAAGTGTCAGGAAATTCTAGATGTGTGTAAATAGGGAAAATTACAAAAACCTGAATAAAAGAGTGGCAAATTATTTTCATATTGTTACCAATATATCCTGCATGAATGTGCCTATTACTCACCAGGAGTCAAACTTGATTTAAGGGAGAAGAATTTATTGGTTTCTTACAATTTGAATTAAATGAGATGTGTGATGGTACTAAGGCCACTCAAATGGGAGTATCAGGAGACTTGTTAAACCTTCCCGTGCTATCACATATTGTGATATTTCTTCAAATAATACTGGGACATGTTATGATACCTGTACATAAAATATGTTTTATGATTCATAAAATAATTAGGCCAGTGGGAGCAAGCTGATCTTACTGATTCTGTGGAACAATCTTCCCCTGGAAATCAGGACCATTTCCAGTTTGATACCCTTCCGCAAGGCACTGAAGACCTGGTTGTGCCGGCAGGCTTGGGACTGATGGAATGAGAATGCGTATTTTAATCTTTGCTTAGACATTGTTGTATATTGTTTTTAACAATATAGACATTGTTTTATATTGTTTTATATTGTACGCCGCCCTGAGTCCCTAGGGATTAGGCAGCATATAATTTTTCTTAAAATAAATAAATAACCAAATAAATAAATTCCAAGCAGGATAGAATTTGATTACTATTCTGATAGGAGACCACCAGAAAGTCTGACAGGTGTAGGTTAGCTTTGGAAGTCAGAAAATCAAAATCAAAATTTTGGTGGAAGAAGTGGCAGATGACAATTCCATAAAAAGCAGAGCCAATGACTGGTGGGATAAAGAGCTGATGATTAAACTGGCTCTTTGTAATTCCTCTCTTGACAAAGAAAGAACTTGAGATCACCCATAAGTGCTCTAGATAGCTACTCCTTGTAAGAAGACTTTAAGACAGTGATCTCCAGTGGATTTAGAGATGAAACGACATCTTGCTCAAATCATGGTTAGCACTTTTGAAAATAAACTAAATTTATGTATTTTTTTTCTCTAATCACTCTCAGAAATGACTTGTTAAGTACTTTTCAACTATTAGGAACCTTTGAATCAACAAAATTTACAGCACTGAGTTTTCTACAATCCTTAGTAAAAGAAAGTTTTAACTATCAGTTTAAGAACTTAAATATTTATTTTTGGAGCAAATAGCAAAAAAGTTATTAAAACTTTAATTTTAGAAAGCTACAAATGGATTGAATTTCCAGATAAAATTGAAATAAGATTTTGGAATAAATTATTAATAATCCTTCACGTGGATAAATGCTTTTATTTTTAATTTTTTTTAATAATAAAACTTTAAAATTTGGGCACTAGAGGCAACTAAAGATTATAATTAAAGGAGAAGAATACTTAAATTCAATTTACAATTACACAATGAAGCAAAATATTTTGAAATTGGAGATACTGAAGGATATTTTTGAACCATGGATCCAATTTTAATAGTATCTGCTCTATAAATAGACAGTTTTAAAAAGATGATATGGAAGAGGAACAAGATTGAGAATGATTTGAAAGTGGATTTAAAAATGGCAGGCTACAAGAATGACATGGAAAAGGATGTTACATACATACATACATACATACATACATACATACATACATACATACAAAAGAAACCAGCTGATGTCTTAATAATTAAAAGGAAGATACAAATAACAAACCAAGAGAATGATCTTGAGAATTTTCCTAGACTAGATTTACAAAAGAGACTTGTTAAATTGAAAACGTTTGTGAGAAAAGACAAAGCAAAATATGAAATGCAATCAAGTTCTATGCCATTATTTGATGGGATAAAGATGAAGTTTGTGCAAAGTAAAAGGAAGGAATATAAAATTGGTTTATTTGATCAAGGTTAAAATAAATACATTGCTAATAATTCTTAATATAGCTTTGCTGACACCAGAATGAAAATGATGATAGTTTATAAATTTGTTTATAGATAAGAGATGGGATGAGGACAAGAAATATCATTTCTTGTATTTTAAGAGAAATTGTTTATACTTATGATGAAGGGAGAAGTCATTTCTCTCTCTCTCTCTCTCTCTCTCTCTCTCTCTCTCTCTCTCTCTCTCTCTCTCTCTCTCTGTCTGTTGATAGATAGATAGAAAAAAAGAAAGATAGATAGAAAGAAAGAAAGAAAAAAGAAAAGAGAAAGAAATAGGCTTTTGTAGGATTTCAAGTATCTTTTAAAACTCAAAACATGAATACGACATCTTTCTTATGATAAAGGATTCAACCCAAATATTCTAGTCTGGTCTACTGAACAAGTATCTTTTACTCAAAGGTTCATTAAGGAGTGAAGGAGAACTACTAAGATTTAAGAGAATAAGAACAATGATTAGAAGGTGGTGAGACTGATGAGATGCATAAATGGTTTATGTCACATGGAAAAATGCAGAGGTAATGAACCTCTATAGCAATCCCTCATTTGCTATCATCAACAAGGCATGATAATATAGAAGAGGTGATATGTGCATGAATAGAAAGTATCTTCTCAATAGCCTGCTGTAGCAATTGAACTGCAATTTAGTGGTTAGTTCATTGAAAATGTCAATGCAATATGAAACTGCTGTGCATTTAAAAAAAATGAAACCCATGCTAGGAATCATTGAGGGTAAAGCTATTAGAACCATTCAGAGTTTCATATACAATTGTTGTTGTTATTAGTTGCGAAGTTGTGTCCGACCCATTGCGACCCCATGAACAACGTTCCTCCAGGCCTTCCTGTCCTCTATTATCCTCCGGAGTCTATTTAAGCTCTCACCGACTGCTTCAGTGACTCAATCCAGCCACCTCATTCTCTGTCGTTCCTTTCCTCTTTTGCCCTCAATCGCTCTCAGCATTAGGCTCTTCTCCAGTGAGTCCTTCCTCACTGGAGGTGGCCAAAGTATTTGAGTTTCATCTTCAGGATCTGGCCTTCTAAAGAGCAGTCAGGGTTGATCTCTACTAGGACTGACTGGTTTGATCGCCTTGCAGTCCAAGGGACTCGCAAGAGTCTTCTCCAGCGCCAGAGTTCAAAAGCCACAATTCTTTTACATTCAGCCTTCCTTATGGTCCAACATTTACAGCCAAACATTGCAACTGGAAAACCATAGCCTTGACTATACACACTTTTGTTACAATACAATACCCTTTTGTTACAATATATGCACTTTTGTTACAATAGGCAGATATTGTACTCCTCCGGGAGTGGGGCGACGTACAAATACTAATAATAAATAAATAATAAATAAATAAATATAAATGTACAAATAAATACATACAAACTTATTCTGATTTGTTACTTGGGTGGAGCCATGCTTACAATATCAATAGCACTTAGACTTGTATACCACTTCATATTGCTTTACAGTACTCTCTGGGCAGTTTACAAAGTCAACATATTGCTCCAACAATCAGTCCTCATTTTATTGACCTTGGGAGGATGGAAGGCTGAGTCAATCTCAAACCCATCAGGATTAAACTCCAGACTGTGAGCAGAGTTTGCCTGCAATACTGCATTCTAGACACTGTACCACCAGGGCTCATAACTAGGTAGAGTTTCAGTCACTCTCTTTTAAACAACATATTGTAAAGCTAAAGGAGAGGGTTGCTGACAATGAACTCCAAATGACTTCCCTTTGAGGAAAGAGTAAGCAAGTAAAGGGAGAAACACAGGAATTATATAAAACCATAAACGGTATGGAAAATGTAAACAGAGATCTGTTTCTCTTTCATAAAAATATTAAAACCTGGAATTAACTCTAGAGGTTAATGGAAAGAGATTCTGGATCAATGAAATGGAATTAATCAATGGAATTTGCAACTATCCAATGTGGTAACTGATTTCCATTTAATCTATTTCAAAGGCTAATTCATTCATGGAGGATGGGACTTAATCATGTGAGCCTACCTATAGCTACTGTGCAACATAGATAAGGTTTGAGTCTGATTTATTTATTTATTAGATTCTTATCCAGTCTTTATTGACTCAGTTTTCCATCCTTCCCAGGTTGGTAAAATGAGGACCCAGATTATTGGGGGGCAATATGCTGACACTGTAAACCACTCAGAGAGTGCTGTAAAGCACTATGGAGCGGTATATAAGTGCTCTTACTCTTGCTAATTATTACTTATAAGTAACTCAAGGCAGTGAACATACATAATACTCCTGCCTCCTACTATTTTTCCCCACAACAAAATCCATGTGAGTTGGGTTGGGCTAGAAGAATGTGACTGACCCAAGGTCTCACAACTGGCTTTCATACCTAAGGCAGGACTAGAACTCACAGTCTCCTAGTTTTTAACCTGCTGACGTGACCACTAGACCAAACTGGCTCTTCAGTAGGGTGCTTCTGTTCTTATTTTTGTATTAGATACAAAAAACATCACTCCCTACCCTACCTGACTACATATTTACTGTAGGTGCATCACAAGAATGGGGGAAAATAGCAACAGGCTGTCTTGTTGTTTACATTGAAGTGCTTTTCATTGGAAGATAACTTGCACAGCACATCAAGTTTTGAACTGGCATATAAGTGCTGTCGCACAAGGTTGCACATTTTAAAAATGGCTAGGAAAACGTGCTGCACTTTAGCATGCCAAATGTCTCCAGAAAATGTGTGGATGGCATCTATGCTTATCCCTGCTATTTCTGGCATTATAATAGCTTTGCTCCCTACTTTGCTGGTCCTGTGATCCCTTTGCCACTTGTTGTGTTTGTTCAGAACAAGATTTAGTGCCTAAACGTGTTTGGATGGCAAAGTCTGTGGCAATCTGATTGAATGCAAAGATACTAGCAAAATATGGCAAGTGTCTTTCATTACTGATGACTGAAGTTGGTCATAAAATCTAATGCATCCAATCTACTATTAAATGATAGTGCATCTCTAATTATACTGTCTGTGGAGCAAATATAGGGTGAGTTTAAATGAAAGCCATTACTCTAGTCAGTTTCAAATCCTGTTGCGCAGGACAGAACTAGGGATAATGTAATTACTGGCATGTAACACTCTATAAAGAGATATAATTCTCTGGTCCACAGAAGGACAATACATCAAACCAAGTGTTGATGGGAACGCAAACCCAAAATTTAAATCTCATTTCTCTGGTGGGTTGTATGTATCATTGACAGTTAATTAGATCAAGCCTCGATAGAAATCAGTTTTGCAATCTGCCCCACCCATGATAATAGCTAAAAGACATTATTAGTCACAATTGATCCTTTATTCTTGAGTGGAGGAGGAATTTTATGAGCTGTAAAGCTTGACTTGTGCATTTTTTCCTTTGACTTATACTACTACTTTAGCAAGCAAGTGAAACTTTAAGTACCTTCATTCTAGAGTGATTTGCTCTGCAACGAGTACAATATTACACAATGCTGGACTTCTTTATCAAGACTCTATTCATTTTGTTACTGCACAGACATTTGTCTAAGTCAAAACAAAAAATGGTATTTATCATTTAAATTCATTAATGAGGAACATATTTTCAAGAGAAAAAGAAGAATCAAAGATAGCAAACTTTGAATGTTAGCAAATACATTTGAACATGGAGCTGTTTTTCAATTTGTAACATCTCCTACAGAATGCCTCCCCCCAATCATTTACTCATCTACACCTCTGGTAAATGTGTGGAAAAGCTGTGGCACAACTGAGTGTATATATTCAATATTGGAGGAGAAACATAAAAAACACTTTCTACACTTCCTTCCTTGCAAATCAGTTTGTTTAAAATATGAATAAACCCACTTCTCCAGTGTCATGATCCAAAACCTTTTTATGTGTTTTATCATTACAACATTTGCTGTACTACAAAAAAAAATCCACATTTGGGGTGAATATTTTTCATTCCTCAAAACTGGCAAATATTCGCTTTCTCCTCAAATAATGCTTTATAAATTATATATCGAAATGATATCAAATAAACAATCCTAGAGAACTGATATGATATTCAACTTCTGACTGTCCAACTACATTATATTTGATTGTCTTTTGCCAATTGGTTCTGTTATGAACTTCAAAGATTCACAGGGTACTATGTGAATAAGTGTGGTAGGTAATAAATCTGCCAAAGATTATAGAGATTTATATATTACAATATACTGCTATGTGACCCTAATCTCAGTAAGTCTCCAGGAAAAGAATTTCTGCTTCTTTATAAAAGTCCCATTATCTACTCACAGATAACACTGTTTGCAATTTAATTCCACTGTTGATTTTTTTTTTCATGATGGGGTTCGGGTATGTTATAGTACATGTTGTCTTAAGAGGTATTCATTTTTAGAAAATGGGAAAAGGAGATTCCCATTTGAGAATACAAAAAATAGATGATAATGGAAAAAGAATACTTTACAAATTTGCAAGCACATGAAAATATTGTTAAAAAATCAGTTTGTTTGTTTGGATGGTTTCCTGAAGATATGGATTATTTCGGGGCCTCTGGTTCCAGACATAAAAACAAATAAGTACCACAATGTGACATTGAATAATGGAAACCTAATTACCTAAGGTTTTTGTGAAATAATATACAACTTTTAAAAGATCATTGTAAGTGACAGCTGACATCAAAATAGTTCAGTGCATTGCTTTTTTGTTTATTTATATAAGGGGACGTGAATCGGATTCCAAAATAAATTCTGGAGGTATACTTCAATTCCTTACATTGTGGGAAGTGTTTTTGTGTATGGAATTGTGCATTTATGCAACTTTCCCCCCCAGTTCAGTTGAGTCCTGTCTGCTTTCTACTCCAAGCAAGTGGAAGATCTTCTATCATGAGTATCTTTTGCAATCTTCATATGTCAAGATAGTCCTCATTTAGTTACTACAATTGGGATCAGCAACTTGGTTATTAAGCAAAGCAATCACTAAGTGCCACCATGATTGTGGTGATGATCTTACTTCAGTTTTCCTTCACTTTACAGACCTGAAGGTTGAAAATGCAAGAATTGGTTCTAAAGTTACTTTTTCTTTGCCATCATAACTGCAAACAGTTGCTAAATGAGGTATCTACTAAACGAGGATTACTTGAACTCCAGTGCTAATTTCAGTTTGTTTTACCAGGTTGAAGGTATCAGTAGGGAAGGCATCCCACCTTCTTATGGTTACCAGTGTAGCTTTTGAAGTAGCATTTTAAAGTGGATAAATTAAGGCATGCTCATAATTACTTAAACTCTGAATTCTGAACCAATTGTAGCTTCTGAGTGGCTTCAAAGATAGTTCTACATACACTCCAAATAAAAAGAAAAGGTTGTAATTGAACTATGCAAAGGTCCTACTGGCCACAGCTGCCATGTGCTTTTTGAGTAGGACTTGTACTCCAGGAGCAACCTCAAGTTATGAGCCAATTTATCAGAGAGGGATAAACTGGAGTCAGATGGCTTCTAAATCCATAGCTTCTCTATCATGGTAAGACTGAGTCTGAGTTTATTCCTCTCTGTCCTGATGGTTTTCAAGTCACAATAACATTTTAGTTTAACAGTTTAAGCTTTTGTTTGTGGCTTTCCATATATTTCAAAATGGAGCCTCTGACATTTTATAATGGAGTGATTTATCAGTGATTAATGATTCTGGGGTATACACCACCTTTGAGCACAATCTGTGAACTACAAAGAAACATCACTAATTGCAGGGATGGGTATCCCTCAGGTATTTTTGTTCCATGAAACAAAATGGTAGTTAAGGGAAATTTATCAGAGAATGGTACAATACATTACAATGAAATAGACATAGCAATTTTTTATTGTGCCCTGTTTGGGAATTACTTTTTATGAGAACTAAGGTAAAAAATTATAATAAATGAGGGATGACAGTATAGATCATATAGGTGGCAGGAAGCATCCCACACAATTTGCAGCTTCCATAGTAGTCAGGGGCAACATTTCAGACTTTTGGGTGAATTTGGGGAGTGAAGGAAGTAGAAGAGTTGAGGAATTTATGAGTTGGGCGGCTATATACATTTGTTTAATACATAAATTAAAAAACTTGTAAGTTAATACAGGTAATATACATTGCTTTATTATAATGTTCAATAGATTTGTTAAACATAACTGTTTTAAATAGTTATTGCTAAATTGATAGGAATTTAATTTTGGAGCCTTTTTTATATCCATAATACTGATCTTCTCCAATTTTCAGTGTGGAGAAATTCAGTGTGGAATCTTCAGTGTGGAGAAAGCAATATAGATGCTTTTACTGTTTCTGGGTAAGAAAGAAGGGAATGTTCAAGTAGGTGGGCTCAAGAAGTTTATTTAATATATAGAAGCTTTTGATGACTTTGGGACTTTTTAAAAATGATAAATATTATTATAATTTAGAAGCATGCCCATAAAATACTGAGAATGAGTCCCTAGCAGACCACATCCTTGGCAAATAACTTTGCCCTATCTTTCATCTTCACTCCCTCCCTTGAGCATTTGAGTGGTTCTTTAGAAAAAGGGGCACAAGCATTCGAAATGAAAACACAAGACTCAGACATGTTTGAAAATGGCAAATTATTATAAAGATTTTTTAGTGCACTTGGAAAGCTCTTCCATTCCCTTATTGTGCCTGGCACATCAGTACAAATAATTTGAGGAACTTCCCACATAAAATATGAGGGTCTTTACTGATGTTTGCCATTCTAAAATAGCATATGTGTAGCTGTAAAAATTAAAGGAACAATATGTTGAGCAACCCTCAATTGATTCTCTGATGAAATTTCTAATCTTCTCTGCTTGTTTTAAAAATGATACATTTTTCACTAGCGCTGAGGTCCAGATTCCTGTCTTCCCTTGACTCCTATTCAGCTCTACTAATCCCCGTAGTTGTACAACAGTGAGAAAAGATATAGAATTGTGGCCCGCAGGGACCCTGTTTGCTTGACCAGTCTTGCATAATGAATAGATTTTTAGTTTTTTTGGCCCTAGACTTTGGAGAATGGGTCTTTTTTCCCAAGATCTAAATGGGTGCTGTTGGTCTCCAGATAAATCCTGAGTTGACTGATATTTATGTGCTCCAAGTGGAAACTGCAGGTTCTCTAGATAGTTTATATATCTTCTCTTCTCACTTTTTTTATGATATACTGTTCTACCTGCAATAGTACAGGAACTAGTCCAGAGGTTGAGAAAGAAAAGTTGAGATACTTTGATAAAATATTTGTGAGTCATCTGTTTTTCTAGCAATTTGACTGGTGAAGCTGGTCCTAGTAACCAGAGCAACTGATATTAATGACCAGAAGTCTAACTCCTCTCAGTTTTATACAAGCATAGATCTAGTCCTACCCTATAATGCAAAAGGGAGGTTTGATAGTTGTATGAGAAATACACCTAAAATTATTAGAAGAAGCAGCATATTAAAGTGAAATTATAAACTCACAGCATGTGCCTTCTTCCTCAGTAAAAAGGGGAATTAGTGCTCACACAACTGAAAATAAATTAAATTTCTACCCCGCCAGCAAAGAAAGAACAAGCAACTGTACTGCGATTATATTTCTTGAAAACTGAGGAAGTATGATATATATGATTCAACAGTGAAATGTTTATAATGTTTTGACATGTTTTAATTTTCTCTCCAGTATGTATTTCCATATTTCTGCGAATAATGTTTCTGGTTTTTGCAATGTAAGACTTTTGCCTAAGTAGCAAAGAGAATTATTGAACTGAGAACTAATCAATTGGCTCAAAATTTCACTTTTTGCTTTGCTGTTGTTGATAATTATCTTGTTTCTATTATCATTTGTTTCATCATATAGTCAGCTGGTGTTCAGAAAAGATTTGGCATTTTTTTATTAAGTCTTTCCCAAGAATCTGGGAAAGGCAGATGTGGATGTTTAAGGAAGTTACAGACATTGTTCAAGGATGTAATCTGTTCCTAGTAAACCTGCCTTTTGCAATTGATTGATGGTGGTTTTATCAATGTTGATGGTGTTCAAGAGATGCTACAGCTTTTTGGGATTGTACCTAAGATGTCTATTGGTATTGGCACTATCTTTGCTTTCTTTTGCCTCAGTTGTTCTATTTCTACTATTATTATTTGATACATTTACATAATGCATTTCTATGCTGAAGGCTTTGACCTATGATAAAAAAATGAAGAAAATAAACACTTATAAACAATTACTAATACATTTTGAGAAAAATTCTCTATTATGTCATCCTTGGATATGTTGGATTACATGGGTGGCCAATCTGAGGCAAAGATGGTGGATTACAATCCAGAAAAAAGGAAGTTTGACCTGCAAAACATTGAGCATGTGTGACCATGAAAGGTGCAAAGCCAGAAGGATATTTTTATGCTTGAGTTTGTCTGCATTTTAATTTGATTGAAAGGTCTTTTAAATAATACACAGCTTCAGGGCTTGCTAAAGACAAATAGCAATGCTCCCACTTCTCCACACTCATAAGCTAGCCGGGATGAGAGTTGAACCTGTGCTAAGAATGAGATGGAGAAGGTTCTTTCTTATACATCACTATCACTTCGGCCTCTCTGTCTCTGGATTTCCTGCTTGAGAGAAGTGTTTTTCCCCCCCATTGTATAATGTAGGAGTAGTTAGATTGCCTTGTCAGTGCAGGTTAAAGAACTGTAGCTTAATTCAGTTCAGAAGGATTGGAACTGATCCTGGTTATTTTCTTCCAGAAGAAGAGGATGGGAGCAGTGGTAAATTGGAGCCCACTCATATTAATTTATGAGAGACAGTTGTTAATTTTTTTCAAAATTCATAAGACAATTGAGAGCAGAATTGAATCACCATCCCTAGCACACCAGCCAACAGTTCTGTGATTAGTAGGGGCCATGGAAGCATAAGAACCACTTTTTAAACACTACTAGCATATTATTGGTAATCAGATACTGGTTCATGAGCCTTCTAATACAAGGACAGTGGTGACCTTCCGTGAATGATCTAATTAGATTCCTGCTTGTAAAGACACACATAAACAAATCCATATTATCAAAGACACACATGTGGTCTGTCTTTGAGTATAGATTTAGAAATATATGAAATATAATTACAAAATGGAATATATGTTAATTACATATCCTACAATAGTAACTCACCTTTAATCTTTATTTAAACAAGAATTTGTGTGATCTCCTGTATCTCTGATGATAATCACATCATCTGCAACAATATCTCTATCTGTCCTAGATCCTTGTAAAGAATCCCGTAATCAAAAGTACCAAATCCAGTCAGAATTATCTAATTGTATGAGTGTGAGTATGTGCGCACACCTTCAAGTCAGTGTTGATTTCCAGCAACTGCCTGGACTAATCCCTGCAGTTCTCTTGGTTTGATTTCATAAATCATGCCTGATTTGTTACTATTGCCTGTTTCCTCAATGCACAGATTG
>JANHJO010002114.1:58671-68953 GCA_032468235.1 Pseudoxyrhopus heterurus | reverse complement strand
TACCTTCCCACCAAAGGTGGTCCCTATTTTTCTACTTGCATTTTTACATGTTTTCGAACTGCTAGGTTGGCAGAATAAGCCTAGAGTAGACTAAAGGGAATAATTGGAAAATGTACATGCACAAGCACAAAATTATTAGATTTTTACAGAGCAGGAAGTGTGCTAGTGTAACCAATGACCCTTTACTAAGCTGACCTTTGAGTCTGGATGTGATAGCTTGTCCACTTCTCCATGGCTGCTTTTAAGGAAATGCCTCCTAGAATACTTAATTTTGGATCTAACAAGCTTTGTAATAGATCACTGTGTCCTTTGCACTAGCCATAAAGCTAAGATGCCCATGATTAAATTAAGAGCTTAACTACTTTTCACTCTCAGAAATCTTCAGTGCCAGATGACATTGCCCATTATGATCCTATTTCCTCTTAAAGGTATGCATTATTATTAATGCTGACATCTTTACTGAATTTTACATTATTGTTTTCTTATTGAAACATTTTAGCTGACAGCAATTATAATACATAGAAACAATAAAGAATCTCATTAAATCTGCAGCAATCTCTATAAATGTTCTTCTATAAAACAGTCAATTTAATGCAGATCACAAAAGTTAAGGATTAGAAAGAAGACAGAAAAAATGACAAAAAAAGATTATATGTAATAATTTATTTAATTTCCCCCCTAGCATTTTTCCATTAGTACAGAGTCTGCTATTTTTTTCTTGTGAATTGTTTGGCGATTCTTTGACAAAAGTTCAAGTAATTTTCCTTCCTAATTCAGGAAGGCTTAGCTGGTTATTCCTTTATCTCCTGTTAAACTAAAGATAAAAAGATCATGTTGCAGATGAACCCAGAATTTTCTTTTCTACAAAGTTTTGTTTGCTCTTTCCTAAAGATACGAGTATTTTTTTTTATAGTAAAGGGTGACATCACTTTATTCCCGGACTTGATTTTGGTTCATCTTAAATTCACAGTTGATGAATCTCTTATCAATAGTCATTTTAGCTAGAGATGCTTAAAAGTGTACACCTGAAAGACCAGTCATCTGGGTAATTGAAAATATTTGAATATATATACACACACACACACACACACACACACACACACACACACACACAGGTATATATATATATATATTTAAACCTATTGCAAGACTGCCAGAATATTATTGTAGCATCTCCCTGTCCAATTCTTTCCAAGAATCATTCCTTAGCATTGTTGTACATGTGTTGAGAATTACCCAGAATTAGAGGGTCACTTATGAGATGTCCTTTGGTGTTTCTCAAACTTGGCAATTTTAAGATGTGTGGGATTCAACTCTCAGAATTCTTCTGCAAATGTTCCTTGTATATAAGAAAAGTCCTGGTGACAGGCCACAAGAGGCTCCATTAAATCATCCTGACATTACATCAACTCCTTCCTATAGTGATCCTGGGAGCTCGTTTTAACAAACTACATCACTGTTTGGTTTGGTGGCTGCAGTGCCTCAGAGAGAAAGTCCATTCAGAGAGTGGTAAGGACAGCCAAGAAGATTATAGGAAGATTATCGCTTCCTACCATTCAGGATACTGTTTAGAAGCGCTATGTGCTTACAGCGCAAAGCATTGTTAGAGACCGCACACACCCACTTTATGGTCTGTTTCTGTTGCTCCTCCCTGGGAGGAGGTTTCAAAGTATTTCTAGCAGAACTACCAGATTCTGTAACACCTTTGTTCCCTATGCCATCCATCCGGTAAACTCACAAGATTCGTTTTTTCGCCATGTTCATGTATACATCCAAACTAGACTGTGTTGAATATTCGTGTCATATAATACATGTGGGTAAATGCATAATTTTGTATTTATTTATATTTATTTATTTACTTTGTCATGTTTATGTAGTGTATATTGGAGGTGGAGACCCTTTGAGAGCTGTACGCAATGAAATTTCATTTTAATGTATGCCACTTAGTGTACATTCAAAGTGACAATAAAGTTATTCTAAGTCTAAGAGCTGTTTGCTGAATCCTGACTTGGAATAATACTGAACTGTGAGCTTCCCTACAGTTTCTAACCAAACGTTCTGTTCTTTTTCTGCTCTGGTCAAAATATCCTTCCTGCTACCCCTTTTTTGCTACCACTTCTTTACTGCAGTCAAAAGCAATGTTTAGGCCCGATTGTCAGTTTTCCTGTTGATGATCTGCTTCTCCCTAGAGAAGCACTAAAAGGGTTAATGGTTTAGCGAGCACAGAAGTGCTCCTGGTTTAGCACTAACTGACTTTTAGTAGATCTGGGATTATCTCTGCACAGATCAGAGTCAGGTTGCATTCCCTTCATTTCCTGTCTCTTTTTTTTTGCCTCTACTTCTTCCCCAACCTCTTTTGCCATGACCAAACTCGCAAATCAACAGATGGGGCATCGCTGAAAAAAAGAAGAAGAAAGGAAAAAAAAAACCCTCCATGAGGTCTCAAGGTCCCCAAAGTAACTGCTTAAACCTAACTCCCAGCACAGATGGCAAGGGACAGAGGGGGTGCGAAATATCTGATTACTAGACAGAAACTCCCAGGGCTTCTTTTGAACCTTAATGGATTCCAAGGTGGTATAGCTCATAATATGATTTTCTTCTGCTTTGGGCTCTTAGCTTCAAACAGACTATGATGCTTCATCTAAGCCATTTAAGAAAGGCACCTCCCCGCCTCCCAAGGAAAAAAGAAAAAGAAAAGGGTAGCTCTTTGTCTGAAGGTCTGTGTGGCGAATCCTAACCTTGTTATTAGTATAATGATACTGACAGCAGCATATAGCCTTCCAAGCTGCTATTCTATGCGGGCCAGCTTTGGTTTAGTAGCAATTAGCATCAATTACAATGGGACTTGCTGGGAACTGGATGCCCAGTCCTTCTTGGCTGCAGGGACAGGATTATTATTCCCATGACTCTTCCTTCCCAGAGCCCATCGTGAGGATAGGTGAGGGAGAACACAGTCAGAAGGCACACTCCTGTTTGTTCATCTTCTTCAGGCTTTATCAGCTAGTTCAGCTACAGACAACAGATACCAAAAAAGTGACAGAGAATGCTAAGGATCGTGTCAGGATTCCAGGTAATGCACCCATAGAAAACAGAACTCTGAGACAAGCAGGTTCCTCAAAGAACAATTTGTTGGATGCTTCATATTGGCACAACTGGTGAAAGCTGACTCTGAAAATTCCTGTGAGTTTCACCTGATTAAAAGTAAAAGTTTCCCCTTTCCCCCCGAGTCACTGGTCATGCTGTCCAATCCAGGTGCTGGCTGGTTGCTTGGTTACTTCGCTCCTCCTCTGGCCAGCCACCTGCGAGAATGTCCTTGGTTCCCACAGGAAATCTTTATTGTTTTGGCTACATCTGGCTAAACCCATCTAGCTATTTCCCCCCTGCCACTGTTATGTGGCAACCCTGAAGCCTCCAAGATGGCCTCAGCCTAGTTCACTTCAGGACTGACAGATCGCATCTGGAATGGCAGCTTATTCAGTTGGGGAGTTCTTTGCGTACAGAGGTAGTGAATATTTTGTTTGCATTTTTTCTCCTCCAGAATGGAGAAGTTCTTTCTAAGGCAGAAAGCATCTGTGCCAAATGAATTTCAAAATGAAATCAGAATTAAAACAAGTCTGGGAATGGAAAAGGAATGGAAAGCTTACCAACCAATCAACTTACTAGGTAGGGCAGATAGAATCTATGACTTTCAGTTAAAGGTATCGCTTGCTGTAGCTTGTTTTTCTGTTTATGGAAAAAGTCTCCTTTAGGCAAGTTTGCTGTATGGCAGAAAATTAAGAAAATATTCTTCTAATAGGAAGGCATAGAACATGATCTGCAACAAGCATGATGAATGGGAAGGAAGGCTATTAAACTATTGTTTCATTGGTATCATTGTTTCTGTAGATACATACACTCTTTCGTTTTATATGTGGATCATGCCCTATGAAAATTTAAATATGTTCATGAAAGACAGACCCTTACAGATTTCTATAAAATGCTTTCTACTTCAAGGACAGAATTGTTTCACTGCTAAAATTACAGGCAGGATCTGCTGTATACAACCTGATATGATGGAAACATTTGTTTTGTGTTGTTATTACACTTCTATTATGAGAGATAAGCCTGTTGGAAATGCTTCAGGCTAGATTGCCAGAACTGAAATTCTAGACAATTGCAAATAGTATATAAAGGTTACATTCACCCATGATGAAATTAATTACATTCTCATAGAATTGTTTTAGATCCATTGTACTAAGGCAAACAATAAGATGACTATTTCCTCTAAGTCTCTTCTATGATACCAAATTCCCTTTATACCCAAGAATAATTTCAGTTTAAAACCCATACATATGTACGTACACACACACACACACACACACACACACACACACACACTCAGAAACACACACACACACAGAGGGGGGAAATCTTTTAAAAAATCCATAACTCTTTCCCAGAGGAACAAAAACTTGTTGTGGAATTACTGTTCAAAGAAAACATAAAGGAGCTAAACAGATGGAAAATCCTGTAATTTTATCAAGACACAAATGAAAGCACCACTTTTTGTGAATTTAATCACTTTGCAGAATGAAATTGGAAAACAAGTTCTTGATAGGAAACCTGAAACAATTCAATGCTGGCCATTGTGAGTAGAAATTCCAGTGGTTCAATGCACACAATTGCCTGGACATGCTAGAAGTGCTACGTGACCAAACCTTCTTTTCTCTGGGATGAGAAATACGCCCTCAGCTCACCCGCTCTCACACACACCTGCATGTTGAGAACACAAAAGTTCATAAAGGACACCTACTTCAGTTGGAGGCAGCTGCTGAGACTCTTTCTTCAGAATAAACTGTTAGTAAACTTGGGATTCTGCATCCAGTTTTGGTCATCATAATATAAAAAAGATGTTGAGACTCTGTAAAGAGTACAGAGAAGAGCAACAAAGATGATTAGGGGACTGGAGGCTAAAACATATAGAGAACAGCTGCAGGAATTGGGTATGTCTAGTTTAATGAAAAGAAGAACTAGGGGTGACATGATACCAATGTTTCAATATCTCAGGGATTGCCACAAAGAAGAGGGAGTCAAGCTATCTTCCAAAGCACCAGAAGGCAGGACAAGAAACAATGGATAGAACTAATCGAGGAGAGAAGCAACCTAGAACTAAGGAGAAATTTCCTGACAGAGCAATTAACCAGTGGAACAACTTACTTCCACAAGTTCTGAATGCTTCAACACAGGAAGTTTTAAATAAGAGATTGGACGACCATTTGTCTGAAATGGTATAGGATTTCTTGCCTGAGCAGGGGTTGGGCTAGAAGACCTTCAGGGTCCCCTCCAACTCTGTTATTCTGTATTCTGTATTCTATTCTAAACAGTTTAGACATCACTTATGGTCAAAGTACCAACAGTTTCCTAAACAACCAATGGTCCAGTTATTTTAACATGCTCAAATTTCAAACAGCGAAAACTTGAAGCACAAATGGAATTAGGATTGATGTTAGTTGTCAAAGGGGAAAACTACATCAAAGCCACTCTTCTTTTCTTGATGAATAAGGACAGAACTTGATTTTTTTTTTTAAACAGAGAAGAATGTTCAAGGCGGCAAGAATGCAATTCTTCCACTAACTAATATTCGCTAATTCCTGCAAAAGTGACATTATGGCTCATAAATTTACATGTGTGAGAGTGTATGGGTTTGAGTGCTTATCTGTGATTGAGCGTGATTGTTGAGAAGAGCAAAGTAAATTTTTATTGATCTATGTTTGTCGAAGTTTCCTTTATTGCATCATATTAGAAGATCAAAATGCAGTTAATGTTGGATGAATACTTTCTAGGTGACCTGGGACTACAATTCCTAGAATTCTCAAGCCTTTCTAGTAGTGACCCAGAACATCATAGCCCCAACAGCCCCAATCAGGAAGGTATTCAGGAACCCATTTCCTTTTTGTTGTTGCTGATTATGATGGCTGTGATGACAGTGGTGACAGTGACCTTAATCTTAAGTTTTATACACAAATAATTTTGTAGGCAATCAAGCTCATCGTACCTTTACAGTCTTCTTTACTATTACTAATTGCCATTGAGACAACATTTCAAAAATGTTCCCATCTTAACTTACTTCCTTTTTCAATGGATTTAATCCAGATATCCTGAAATTTCAAGGGCCTTTTCTTTCATTCACTTCCACAATTGACTTTTTGTCTAATTGATCCTTTCTAAAATGTCAGGCCTAGAACTGTCCCTAATTGTAAGCATTTCTTTAAAAATAGGTGTTCTGTTTGGAAGCACATTTGAAACAGCAAGCTTCTCTATTATTTGTATGACTAATCTGAATCAGTTTTGATTGCAACACCTGAGGAGATCAGCTTAACACTTATTTAGTACTTGGCTGTTCCCACCAGAAAACAAAAGGTAATCTAAACTTCAGAGGTATTTTCTATACAAATGCCTAATCCATCTGGTTTAAACCTGCATAGGCAAAATACTGTTTTGGAGGATGAAGCTTCACCAAAGGCATGTTTTTCCTTAATTTAGCTTTACCAACAGCTGCTCCATAATTAAACGAACTTATGGTGTACTTCTATAACTATGAAAGTAAAGGATAAAGTGTCCTCAAATTAAGTTATACTACATGGAAGTAGCCTTGCAGTTTTCTTGGCAACATTATTTCAGTGATTTGCATTTTCTTCTTCCAAGCTGTTTTCTCAGCTTCTCGGTCTTATCTACAAGCATTGGATTCCTTGGTAATCTCTCATCCCAGTACTAACCAGCAGCAATCCTGTTTAATGTTTTTGAGGATCACCAATGCAAATGATCATGAACTATCCCCATGATCATAGGCTCCATGGAACACCAGGTATGTAGACTAGATGGGGTTGTTGAAAAAAAAATTCTGAAAAAATGCAAACTACTTGTGCAACATAGCTAAGAAAACTAAATGGAGGTGACTATAGAGTTTCCAAGAATCAAATTTATCCTCAAGAAGAAGCTCTGGTGTAGAGGTTAGGCCACTGGGTTAAAAACCAGGAGACTGGTCCTGTTTAGGTACAAGGTTAGCTGGGCCAGCCACTCTCAGCCCTAGGAAACAGGCAATGGCAAACCACTTTGAAATCTTGCCAAGAAAACTACAGGGACTAGTCCAGACAGTTATCAAAAGTCAACAATAATTTGAAGGCACAAAACAAACCAACCAACCACCACCCTGTTGAAAAATTGTCTCTATACCCAGCATTTATCACATGAATGTTATAAATCATTGTTTCTTAAAATGTGGTCCTAGGTGAAACCCAAGAGCTCCTCAAAATCAAAATTGCTTCTCAGCCTATATTGAAAAGTAATAAACAATAAAAATAATACAATATTTAAATCCCATAGAACAATTGTGAGAAGTGGCAGGAAATGCATCAGGTTTAATTTTAATAAGTAAATTTTAATAAATATAATCCAAGAAACACTGCTATAAATAATTTCTTTTAATTTTACCTTCCTTTCCATCAGCCTTTTAATGTATTTCTAAAATTCATTGTAATTCTATTTTTGTATGTGAATCATTTTCACCTTGTAAATCAATTTGGAGATTATTACGTAGAAAACCTAAAAATGCGTCAAACACACAAAGAAGCACCTGGACATCATGACATGAAATATAATTGATTCATTAGATCAAACTTAATCTTTGTTCTGGCCAAAACCACTTCTTTCTCTCAAATAATCCACTTTCACATATATAGCTGCCTCAGAAGATTTGTAATCACTATGTTCGCTCAAAAGATGTGTAATTGTGGTCCAAAAGAAATGGAGAAGCTTTGAAGTATGTGTCTGTGTGTGGGTATGGGCAGGAGGAAAATAGGGTGCTTGGTCAAATCTCACTTATATGTCTACGCAAATGTGAAGCCAAGCTTTATATGAATCACTGTGTCAAATAGATGCTATATTTGAACATACTCAGATACATTCAAATATTTAACACTGAAGTCAAATACAAACTGCTTGGAGCTAGACTTCGAAGGATGTGTGTATACAAGAATAGGATTTATTAGGAACACTAAGACAGGAGCAAACAGCAAGAGATTGGATTTTAAGAGAACCTGGAATAGGGTACATAAGGCAAATAAAATATGCGGCTTTATAAGTTTTTCAGCCAAATAGGGGAAAGTTACTGTGACAAAGAAACTTTGCTATTTAATCTCAAATTGAAATATACTAGAATCATGATGTCCTTGAAAAGACAAAAAAGGCCCTTAATTTACAGTCTTGCTCAATTAAATTTGCTTTTATCAACTAAAATTGGTTAGTAACAACCAGTGAACACTTTAATTAATATACCAATAAATCTTTTGTTGATTAAATCTTGAAATCATTCTTGTATCACCTAATAAAGGCACAGTATTGGAGGTTGCATCGAATGAACATATTGCATTTCTTTTCAATCCTGTTTGACCGACGGTGTTCTCTTTTAATCATCTTTTCAAAATCACAAGAGTTCAATGAACAGGCGGCCTTAAGGCTTTCCATTCATACCAACCATTTCCCCATCTTTTTCATGGTAGGTAGAATGTAATCTTATGCGCTGCAAGTGCTTTGGCGGCAGGTGTGGAGCTAATATGTATATCAAGGGAAAGGAAAGTTCAGGGCTGAGAAAGTAGAAAGCCAATAAGTAATGCAATTCTAGTAAAATGGTAACAAACACTTCTGCTTTTGATGTAATAATAATCCCTGTTACAGGGAAATTTATATTCTGTAAAAACACGTTGACACTCTTGGCAGAAAAGGCAGCTGTGTCTTTTTTTTCTTTTCATTTTTTTAGCTGCCCTAAAACTAGCATCCATCCCTGCCCCAAAAGCCCACTCACCTTGAATTCAGACCTGAAGGATTCAATACAATTCAGCTTTGACCATATATGGGCTTAGTTCTTATCTCAGGATGGGACACAAGTAATAACAATTATCCTAGAGTTTAATCTGTAGATGGTAGCTACTAATCACAGTGACATGACATTTGTTGGAAGCTCCAATCTTTCATCCTTGCGTTCAATACCATGTGCAAGTATAAGGGGGGTTGCCATAGGATGTCACAACACACATTTTGTCAGTTGCCCCCTGTCCTTTAGTCCTGTCTGCAGTTTGATCATTTCAAATGGGATGGGATGTTTATGCAAAGAAGCACTTGGCCCAGCTGTTGAGTACTGATCATGGGGTAGAAATAACCACGTACGGTCAATCCAGGGGCTGCTCTAAAACCCCACCTTTTTTGAAAAAACAAAAGGATTTTGCTTCTGTTTCTCTAAAAAGGAAACACATTTATAAGTCTACCAAGAAAGTATCCTAGGCCAAGTCTTGGGGTGCAAAGATGAACAATAAAATTTGGTTTCTCTCAAATAAATTAATACTAAAAGAACATGCTTGCATTTTTTTGTTTTGTTTCCTGTGGTGGTTTCAGACCTTGTCACTTCACAGCTGCATTCATCCTGGCAACGTCAACATTTTAGAAGTTGTGGCCAAATCAGATGTTGAAATCTTCGTAGACTTTTAAATAGCATGAGTGTGCAAGTTTCTTTTTTAGAGAAACATAAGCAAAATGCTTTCCTCCCCTACCCAAAAAAGTTCTGTCATTTCAGCAATTGATATTTTGGAAATGTCATTATGCTGACAACTTATTCCCATCTACAGTGTCATCTGTTGAAGAACCGGTCAAAGGTTCCCCCTAATAATTTAATGAGGCAAGCCTAGATCCTCCAAGTTTTGCTAGATTTTAAAATCTCTTCCTCCTATTCTCCTTCCCCCTCTGCCATTTATTTAACATTTCCCTATTTAGCAGCAAAAAGTTTCACAACTGAGTAAAAAAAAGAGCAAGAAGAGCTGTAGTCATCTAATTTTCTAAGTAACTGCAGGACGAAAGTTATCATGCAAATAACACATAATATCTCTCCCCCCCTCATATTTGTGCATAATTTGGTTTCAAGGCACACTTGAGTATTGATGCAGAAGCTTAGGAGCTGTGAAGAACAACATCCTTGCAGTTCAAACAAATGAATACACAACAAAACAAACCATTATTCAATTGGAAAAATGAATCACAGTCATTTTTAATTTTTTGTATATTTTCTGGTTCTCAGTGAAGAAACAAAATAGAGGACATTTTGAATTAGTATTTTTTTTTTTCAATTTTGCAGTCTTCTAATGTCCATGGATTCCTGAAGGGCCCTATACTGTGCTTAGAAAACCTGTATAACCTTCAGAAAACAAATGTTATGGTTTTGGAAGGGCCCTTACTATATTGGAATTCGTATTATAAT
>JANHJO010002114.1:15482-27238 GCA_032468235.1 Pseudoxyrhopus heterurus | reverse complement strand
TTCCTTCCTTCCTTCCTTCCTTCCTTCCTTCCTTCCTTCCTTCCTTCCTTCCTTCCTTCCTTCCTTCCTTCCTCCTAACTGAGAACCTAGATACCTGCTCATCTTTTCCTTACCCAGAAGCTGAAGAGCCCAGCAATTAAATCTTACTCCTGAACAAACATACATTCCTGTCATACTCCTTAATGGGGTTGGGGTGCACATCCTGTTCTGCTGCCCCAACCACGCCCCATTGCTGCTTTCACCCCTACAACTGCGTCTGTTACCTCAGGCAGAGGCCTCCTCTGACTAATGCCAGGCCTGGTCCAAGAGGAGGAAAAGTAGGAGCTTTTCATCATTGCCCATGATGGCAAAGGTGATAATTTGGAAATTATACAGGATTGACTTTATGCCCAACCTGTGTAGCAATTGTTTAAAATAACACTCTTTCCTCAATTCCCTCACTACCACCCCTCCACTTTGCTAAACATGGAAACATCAAGATAGGTTTCCTAAGGCCATTTTACTCCAAGGGGAAAAAACCAAAAAGAACACAGTATGGTCCCAGCATCTTGATAAGAACCAGTTTTATTTACATGTGGACAGGTTGATTTCAAGGTTGCAGGAGTTTACCAGGAGTGCATGTTAAATCCACACCTAGATTATCAATATTGTATTTCCCAAATGTGCTTCTTCCGAGCCACACCAAAGCTCAGTCAATCCCAGGTCCCATTTCAGGATCGATTCTTGTAAAGCAAGCCCACAGCATCCCGTCCAACAGATGGTACATTCCAAGCTATTTGGGATTGGCAAGCAAAGCCCACTGAATCCCCACTATGGGTCTAGCTAGACAAAGAGAATGGCTTGCTGTTCTCTGGGTGCACATATAAAAGGCCCAGGGGCGTTGGGGGCAGGTGTCTTCAGGCATCCATCCACATCTTCAGGATTTATTTGCAAAAGCCTTTTCACCACAAGCAATCAATTCTGTACTGCAGGGTACAGCAAGTGCAAAAAACCCGCAAGAGCCAGTCACGCATCATCTGCATTGAGATATCCCAAAGTCCCAAGAACTAAAGCTGAAAAAAAAATAAACTTAACAAAAGTAATTATTTTTTAATAGTAAATAGAAGCATTAGCTCTAATTGTGTGTGATTCTGTAGGGTGACATCTTTCTTCAACTGCCCCTGGGAACTGCACAGTGTTTGGGCATCTTATATTTTGATGCCCCAAGCATTCTCTTTCCTCCACTAAGATACCTTGAGAAGAAGCCAAAGAGAGAGAAAGAGGGAGGGAGGGAGGGAGAGAGAGAGAGAAAGAGAGAAAGAGAGAAAGAGAGAGATGATTATTTTATCCTTTCCTGCAACTCTTGACCAGTTGTCTTTCCTATACCAAGGTTCAAGAACCATGTTTATGTGGGGTTTCTGATGCCCCCTGAGCTTGGTTGTTTTCTTGCAGACATATCTCTACCCTTGATTGTTTACAAGCAATTTACGAGCAGTAAACAATACTCCAATTGAGCAGTAAATAGCCTAATCAAGGAACTACCAAGAACACTCCCACCAACCCTTGTATATAAACAGAGAGTAAAGCCCATTCCCTTCTAACACTGATGATGTTACCTAGTTGGATAATGAAACGTCTGCAAGAAAACATCCCTATTCAGAGAGCACTAAAGATCCCACGGTTCAACCCGGAGCTACAAATATTCTCTTCTGTTAGTATCAGGGTTTGTATTAACATCGAACCAGAGACCCTGCTGGAGAGAAAGAACTGGACAAGGGAAAGCCTTCCATCCACCACTTCCCTGTTTGAAAATCATCACCTTTGTAACTCTTTTGGAGGAAAGACATAGCAGGCGGGGGTGGGGAGACAGTCCGGTATGCAATTTTGACACAGTTTACCCTCTCTCTGTCATATTCCCTATAGCTATTCCAAAGGAAGGGGAAAAAATTACACTTCTCAACGTTCAAGGCAGGTGAAACACAATCCTACCGAATTGTGTGATAGGATTGGGTTAGAAACAGAAGCTCAAACATCAAGGCTATTAACAGGACTCCTGCATGGTGTAGATAAATTGGTGGCATCTTCTGCAACTTTGCCGAAGATTTAGTTTTCAGCCCCAGGTTTCTCACGTACTTTTCCCACAACCCTTGTGTCTCCCTTGGAGGTCAGCCCCATATCAAAACAAACAGCATTTGCATCGCCATGGCTTCTTCCTGTTTCTATCAAGGCCTCCTTTTTGTCTCAGGAGCAAAGTTTAATATAGGTTATAGTGGAGCACACTGAGAAGAGCGGGAACATCTTCTCTGTGAAGGCGATGTTAAAGGTAAAGATGTGTTTCATGGTGTCAGCATTGTAGAAGGACACTTCTTCTCCTTCGTAGTCTAAGTAGATTCTAACTTTAATCAGCTTCTCGTTCAGAAAAAGCGGGGTGCGTTGAGGAGTGGTGACTGCCCAATATTGCCCTCCGTTTTGCTGTAGGGCCCAGATGCCCTCTTCAGGGCAAAACTGAGTCAGCCCTTTCCTTCGCACCGATTCCTTGGCCACTCCAAAGGCCCAGCCGTCGGCAGACCCCACCTCCACTTCCCAGTAATGCCGCCCAGACTTGAACCCTTCCGTCGCCAGGACCCGAGAGTTGGTGTCAAAGCGTTTGGGGCTGTCGGAGAGGTCTTGCTTGCGGCAGCCCATCCGCACCGTCTTGAGATCCGGCGAGATGAGGAGGAGGTGGTTGGCCGTCTCCGTATCCAGAAGCAAGTCCTCTAAGTTGAAGCACAGAGCGCTATGTCAACTATCACAACCACAGTTATAGCAAGGAAAAGCAGCAGCAAAGAGACGATGCAAAGGTCTGCGTGTGAAAATTAGAGGGTTCTCCTCTTTCTTTTGTTGAGTATTTTGCTTTGTTTTCATTTTTTAAAAAAACAAAAACTATGCCTAGATAGAGTCTGCAAGTAAAAAGAATTTTTCTCCTTACTAAGGGTGGGGAACATATGGTCCTTTTACAATCTGTGAACATGAGCATGGCTCAGGAATTCTGAGAGTTAAAGTTCACAGGTTATAAGAGGGCCATAGTTCCCCACCAGTGGTGAGATTCAATTTTTTTTACTACCGGTTCTGTGGGTGTGGCTTGGTGGGCGTGGCTATGCGATCGGCCAATCAGAGATGGTATTTGCTGGTTCTCCGATCCAATCAAAATTATCGCTATAGGTTCTCCTGAACCTGTCAGAACTGGCTGAATACCACCTCTGTTCCTCATCCCTGCTTAGACCAAGGCAGGCCATTGTAGCAGCACTGAGCAACATGTTTATTTTTCACTAAAATCTCTTTGCTTACTAGGAAACCCCGAAGATTTCCATCTGAATCTACCTGAACATTCCCATTTATTAATTGGATAAGATTTGTCTTGCTTATTATACCAGCACCAAACAGTGAATTCTTTTACAGATAGTCCTCACCTTATGCCCATAATGGAGCCCGCCCATTGCGGTTGTAAGTTGTGAAGGTCATAAAGTGATTATCCACATGACCGACCCAATTTTATGACCTTTTTTGTGGTGGTCTTTAAGCAAACACCACAGTTGTAAACCGAACCTTTGTTTGCTGTGGGCCAATTTTGCTGAAACCTGGAGGTAAATGCTTGTTTTCTGTAAAATCATCATAAAACACAGTTGTATGACCACTGGACTCTGCAAATGGCTGCGAATGCAACCACACGTAACATGTGGTTATGTGAATGTAGGGCAGTGGGGGTGGAAGGCAACTGTTGGAACTTCAGAACAGAGGTGAAAGTACCCCTGGGGAGCTCTGTCATAACTTCAGTTATTAAGTAATCAGTTATAAGTCGAGGACTACTTGTAACAAGTAATCCATTATTGAAACAGCACTTTTTAAGTCTACCTTATTTACCTTTTCATCAAGTCCAGAGGAACAACCATGAACTATTATGACTGTGTTCTGTTAAATTAATGGAAAAATAACATGTCGGAGAGAAGGGTAACGTTTAATACAACCTTTAAAAAGTGCCCTGCCATGGTAACAGGAAGCATAAACAGGAAGTCTACACCTACACACTGCATGCATGATTTTGTCTTTGACAATTTTGTTTTGGCTTATAACATTTACCTTTCTCACCTTTCCCCAGTTCATCCCGGAGATGATCTGAAACAAGAGAACACACCTGTCAAGGAGTCAGATCTGAAAGGCAACAGAAAGCAGTTTTATCCAAATACCTTGAACATAATGTTCCTCAATCTCATAGGCTCCGTATATATTACTCATAAGAAGATAGGAACAGCTCTGCTGATTCAGACCAAGGACCACTCTGTTATAGCATTTGGTTTCTCACAATGGCTAATCAGGGCAGAATCTGACCCTTGCTCTGCAATATAGGTAGCCCTCGGCTTGCGACCACAATTGAGCCCAAAATTTCCGTTGCTGAACAAGACAGTTGTTAAATGAATTTTGTCCCATTTTACGACCATTCTTAGCAAGGTTGTTAACTAAAACACTGCAGGTATTAAGTTAGTAACCCAGTTGTTAAACAAATCTGGTTTCCCCATTGACTTTGCTTGTCAGAAGGTCGCAAAAAGTGATCACATGACCCCAGGACACCACAACCATCATAAGTACATGCCAGTTACCAAGAGCCTGAATTTGGGTCACGTGACCATAGGGATGTCATAATGGTCATGTGAAAAATGGCCATAAGTAATTTTTTCAGTGCCATTGTAACTTCGAACAGTCATTGAATAAAGC
This sequence comes from Pseudoxyrhopus heterurus, assembly GCA_032468235.1. Classification (NCBI taxonomy): domain Eukaryota; kingdom Metazoa; phylum Chordata; class Lepidosauria; order Squamata; genus Pseudoxyrhopus; species Pseudoxyrhopus heterurus. The sequence goes on along the minus strand of JANHJO010002114.1, from coordinate 22,510 downwards.
AAGGATACCTGTACTTCCTTGGTATTGCAGAATCAGAATCAACTCAGAGATAAGTTGAGTCTTCAAGACTAAAAGCCCTTAATAGACCTGTCCTCTATAATTTAGCCAACTCTGTTCTAAAAGTAGTCTTGTGGGAATGAATTCCATAGACTGATGAGATCTCCCAACAATCTAGCCAACAGAACATCATTTTTAGGTTGGCCACCATAACATTAGGAATAAAGATCTCTGGCCCATTTCAGGACAAATCCTACAATCCCATTTAACTACAAAGGCTTCCTTTCGAATATCATTCTCAAAAACAGACGTCTACATGCTTGAGGAGAATGGTGTGTGGTAAAAATAAATAAGTGGGGTATTCTGTTGTAAAACCTGTTAGTAAAGACAGGCAGCTGGGTGTCAAGTTAGAAGTGTAGAATTTTAATACTAATTACTTTACTAATATGATTGATTTAAAATTACTTTACTACTAACATTTATAAAATGTTGATATCCATAGGTAAATATGCTATGTCTCCCACAAAAGATAGCATCTCCAGCAGTAACTTAATAGAAGAATTAAACCATCAAAGCCATTTCCTGAAACGATCTGTGCTGACTGATCAAACAGAAGCCCTGCTTAAGAACACCTGTTTACATTTAGCATTTGGAGTAATATTTGCAACATTTTTGGTTTTGCTCTTTTTAATTGATCAGTCACCTCCCAACAAAGTGGGATATCAAAATGATGCCCATTTTTCAAAGAAGCAGTGGGAGGGCTACAAAATATTTTGATTTGTGAGAGATCAAAAACTGAGGCCAAGGATTCTGAAATGAAAGCCAGATTTCCTAAGCACATTTCATTGTTCTATGGAAAATAAGCCCAACACATAGCATCAAAAATGATGCCTTTTAATGAAGTTATAGATAGTTTGGTATCTTTGTCGCTGAATTGGGCACAGGTGGATTCAAATTCATAGAGGAAGTGGACAAAAAGACCCCACAAATACATTATTATTAGTAGTACTACTATTACTATTTCCTCTCCTCCTCCTCCATTTTCTCCTTCTCCTTTTTCTCTTCCTTCTCCTTCTTTTTCTCCCTTCTCCCTCCTTATTTTTAAAATAGATGAAATTTGTTTGATGGAGCTACAGTATCTTATCAGAACCACACTATTTATTAAAGGCCATATCCAATGTTAGTTCATTTATCTCCAACATAAAATCTTTGGAATGTTTCTACATGTGAGCAGCAACAAAACAAAGCACACATCAAACTTTCTGTGCTGTAGATAACTCTATTCCCACTCTTGTTGAAAATCCAGTTTGTTTGAGTGCTATCAGTTGATTTCATATTTTCAACTGACTTATAACTGGATATCCCATTTTAAGGAGGGTGCCCTTACGAAAAGCATATGGAATGGAGAGGGGGAGGGAAGACAATGTGAATGGACTTGCCATTCATATATAATATGAATACTCTAGATTTGGTTGACTTTTTAATTACAGCATATCTATATATGGTAAATCTAAATATAGATGGCTTGGTTGTATTGGTAACATAAATCAGCAATTTTAGAAAGTTCATAATTTGGGCTATTTAATTTCCCACTTTAGAATTTTCTGAACTGCTTATACAGATTCAGAGAATGGGGGGAAATTGCATGACACCTCACTTACTTGCTAGATGTACACCTTTCCTTTCTTCCCCAGCAGTTCAAGGCAATTTTTATATGGGATCTCCCTTTATGTTATCACACCAGTCATCCTATGAAGTAATGTCAGCCCTTCAAGCTAGGCCAGTTCAGAAACAACTCCACAAGTTTGACTAGATCTCTGTTTTACTGAAATAAGTGAGAACAGTATTTCTCAATTTTGACAATGTTAAGGTGGGTGAACTTCAAATGTAAGAATTCTCCAACCAACCTGGTTACTGGTTGGGCAATTCTGGACGTTTACCCATCTTAAAGTTACCAATATTAAGAAACAGTGGGCCAGAATCTTTGTGGCTCTCTATAGTAAATTGGGCCAAAAGACAATGTCTATGCCCAAATTTTATTCCCCCAGTTTTCATTGTTGAGAGTGAAAGTAAAACTGGCTCTCCTCAATCCTCATCCAAACCTTAATTGTTGAGAGTATGTTTAGCCTTCCATCTTTTTTTTAAAAAAAAAGTAAAATAAGATCATAGCTACCTCAGTTGGACTGAAACTACTATGTGCAGTGGCATAGTTTTAGCCTTCCTTTCAGACTCCAAATTCACTTCTCTATATATGCACGGCATTTGTTTTGAAAGATACCACTGGAATTAGGGTGAAATAAGGAGAGAAGCAGGAAGAATGGAGCCATCTTATTTACCAGGGCATAACAAGATCTCAAATCCCAGAATGACAGCTCTACCTGACAAAGTTAGCTTGTTCCACATCTATTTTCTAGCAGCCAAGTTTTCTCATAATTAAGGTTGATGCTAGATGTGAAGCTTAGTTGCACAAATAGTTATTTATTTTTCTTATAGGAAAACACCTAGAATAAGGGGTATGGTTTAATATTGATTTGTCTCATAATGTGTTTTTTTCCCCCAATATAATGTTCAAAAACTAGAGAAAGCAACAAATGCTTAAAGGGTCTTTCTTTAAATGCTTGCTTTAAAACAATATCCTTGCTTAGTTGTACAGAATTGGTTGTCCCAGCCCCATGCCTATGATGTGGATTTCATTATTAGGATCTTGTTGCCATTCTTCAAACTCTTCCTCTAAGATATTTCTGACCATAATCTGCAATAAAATGCATGTTTTCATTCTGAGATTTGTTAGCAGGGGAGAATATAACCCTGTGTAAAGATTGCACACAGCATTCTGACTGATTGTTCCCATCAGGATTTGTAATAAAATGTTTCTTTCTTTCATGACCACCTACTAAAATTTACCAAATCTGATGTTAATTAGCATAGTAGGAAGTATCTCTTTTCCATGGAGAATGGTACTTAAAAAAAAAAAAGAATGTACAGAAGGAAAGAAAAAAATGTTTCCTCACTTACCTCTTGTTATCTAGACCAAATAGAGCTAAAATGTGGCTGTGGGAATAGAAAGCATAGGCAAACATATATTTTCCCTAAGTAGGAAATGCCATTTCTAATCAATCTCATTTTAGGATTTGATGGACACATAAATCTTTTTGTAAGCCTGTGATAATGCTACAAATAAAGCCAAAGAGAACTGTAAGCATTTACCAGAGAGCTAAGGTCAACCTGCTTGAGCTCTTCCCATGTGTTGTTCTACCCTGCAGTCCTGCAGAAAAAATGTTGATATTTAAACAACTATTCCTAAAGCAGGATATTGAGGTCATGAGACTGAGAAGAGATTGATAAGATTTCATACAACAAAGAAAAGAACTTCTCACCTTTGATGGTGCTTAACAGTTCTGAGATTCCCACCCTCCTGAACCTCCTTGGGGGAAAAGTCAGCGGAAGCAAACCAAGGCTTATATTGAAAACATGCATGTGGGTTAAGGTGACTGTTATATCTTGTAACAAACCAAGTTATTCAGAAGTTGATAAAATTAATTAGGAGGGGAGAAACAGGCACAAGTAAATGAGGAAGATCTTGAATTACCTATTGATCCTTAGGAAGAGTACATCAAGATAGATAAAATATATATTTATAGCCATTTCTGCTGTTTCAAGAATCCAGATCATGGCACTGATGGTACATGTTACTGAAGTAAGATTGCTCTGGTGTGGAACTGAACCACAAGTAGTGCTTGATTTACAGCTATTCATTTACCTGTTCAAGTTACAACAGCATTGAAAAAATGATTTACAATCAGGCCTCACACTTACGACTATCACAGAATCCCCATAGTCTGAACAAAGTTCAGGCCCTTGCGCTGCATTTTTATGACATGTGTTTACAACAATATACTTACTTATCTTCACTGAAATAAGTGTGTTTCAAATAAGGATATCTACATATTTTATCTAAATAATATTTTAAGAAATTATGCCACCACATGATCTACATTGTTCCAACACATTTTTTAGTTGCAGCAATGTATCTTTCTAATAAGTTAAACATTGACATTAGTACAATTTGAAATTCCCAATAAAGTATTAAATAACAATAGCATTTAGACTTAGATAATGCTTTATAGCCCCTTCTAAGTAGTTTACACAGTCAGCCTATTGCCCCCAACAATTTGGGTCCTCATTTTACCAACCTTGGAAGGATAGAAGGCTGAGTCAATCTTCAGCCAGTCAGGATTGAACTACCAAACTCCTGGCAGTTGGCAGACAGCAGAATTACCCTGCAATTCTAACTACTGTGCCACCACAGCTATAAATGTATAAAGGTATGCAATATGTACTTTTTTCCTTCTATTCAATGGTGTCCAAATCTTTGAGACTTCCTGGACAAACCCCTGAGGTTTTATTGGCAAGTTGTTTGCCATTGCCTTCTTCCTAGAGCTGATAGAAAATGACCGGCCCAAGATCACCCAACTACCTTTGTGCCTAAGGCAGACTAGAACTCATGGTCTCCCTGTTTCAAACCTGATGCTTTAACTACTACACCAAATTGGCTCTGGGAAATGTGTGTGTGAGTGTGTGTGTGTGTGTATGTAATGTATGTAAACATGTTTTCTGAAGAAGGAGGAGTTTAGTATATTATCTATCTATGCGATCAATATCCCAGTTTTTAAACGGAGTATTTTCTGATAATCTGTGTTCTAACTAGGAATCATGAAGATATTGTCATACTAAGTAGGAAATTTCAAGCAAGGTAGCTTTTTTTGCAAGCCAATGCTATCAAGTCTGGTAAATCTAAAGCTTCCAAATATTTGATGAATCTCTTTCGTATGTCTATAAGATCTCTATTTAGAGTCGGTATTGTTGACCTTTTCTTTGAAAGTCTTCCAGCTTCAATTTGCAAATCTTGTTATTTTGTTACTTTTTCTGGAATTTTTTCTATTTTTTCCACATTTTGACTATCTTCTGGTATAACCACCTATAAACCATTTTTTTTTTTTTTACACTAGTTTATTTTCAATAGTATTGTTGAAAATAAAAAGAATACTATTTGCATCTTTAACGATTATGATTATATTGGTACTGTTTTATTTGCTGCTTTCATTCAGACCTGGTCATTTCCCTTGACACATGCAGTCGCCAATCAGTGATAGACAATGATAGTGGTTGCAGGTACAAAATAGGAAGCAAGAGTTTAATTGTTATGAAAATCTTTTAAAATATGTTTGGTTCCTATCTGATGTATTTTGTTGGGCGGTATTTTTATGCTACTGGGTGTACAAATATTTTGGCTCTTGTTCCTCCTTTGCTTGCCACTACTACTAAAATCTGACGTCTGCAGAAGCTTTGCTTGCAGTGGCCATAATTGATTGCTATGATATCCTTGTGATTACAATATGGGTACGTTCATTTACCAAGATAACCATTGACTGATATCCCAACCTTCATTCTAATCCAGTTGATTGGAAAAAGGTGTGAGACAACCAAAATAGGTGGACATAATTATGTGTATGTATGAGACTCACTGATGAGTAAAAAAGAAACAAAAGGGCACTTTTTTTATTTGCACACTCCAAAATTCATCAAAATATCTGTGTATGATTTGAATCAAAATAGATATTTTTATTAGAAAAATGTTGAAACAATGTAGATGAAAGAGTGAATATGTTCAGTTTATAGGTAATAATGTTACCTATAAGGACTATAATATTTCCCCATTGCAAGGATACACTTCTTTGTTATGGAGCCACCTGGGAATATAGCTATTCTCCTCTTTTGTGGTCTCAGATAATTCCATTAACTCTAATTACAAACACTTCTGTTATACTAGCCAGTTTTTATAGCTTCCAAAGATTGAGCCTCATACAGAAACAGGAACTACACATGGTGTAGATAGCACCTTATCATTATTATGGCTAACCTATGCATTAACCTTTTTTTAAAAATAGGTAGCACTGATTTGATCATTTTGCTTTTAATTGAGACACTAAACTGTTGTTTTCATTTTAATCTGAAAAGCAAAAAGTACATTCGGAAGATTCAGTGAGGTAAAGTAGAGAGTTAAAGTAATCTGACGTGAGGTTAAATAAACAAGGCAAAATTTAAGTTTTGCTACTATTCTCTACTTATCTCTCAGAAGGCAGTTTCATCAAAAGTTCTTCTGAATATAAGTTTAAAAGAACATTTATTGCATGTTCACTCTTTAAAATATTGTCACTGTTTCACAATTCCCAAAGAAGTTCAGATTAGGATTGTATGTAAAGAATTCAACAAAAGTGTTGATGTAAGCCAAGTTATTGTCCTTAATTAAGACTGGAGAAATCTAGAAAACTAGGTTCAAACTCTTAGTTCATTTGGTAACACGGGCAAGTCTTAGTACTTATGAATTTTTTGTGAGATAAAAGTGGAGGATGGATTAGTCTATACTGACTGCCGGCTGCCTGCAATTTGGCAGTTCAAATCACACTAGGCTTAAGGTTGACTCAGCCTTCCATCCTTCCGAGGTAGGTAAAATGAGGGCCCAGATTGTTGGGGGCAATATGCTGACTCCGTAAACTGCTTACAGTGGGCTATAAAGTACTGTGAAGTGATATATAAGTCTAAGTGCTATTGTTATTATGCAGTGAAGCTATATTTACCCTTCCCAGAGTAACTATTTGCATATTCAGGACAATGAATAACTGTTCCACAAGAAATAGCTGCTCCAGACTAGTTGGCCAAGGGGGTTGTTATTTGAAACTGACTTTTTTTTCTTCTCAGTTCAAGTATCCTCAAGTTTATTTGCAGTCAATGGCATATCACTTGCAAAATAATCTTTAAAGTTGAGATCCTAGCTTGCATATACTGTAGTGTGAAGATGCTTGCAGTAATCTGGGGCTATGTTTACATATGTTCTCAAACTACAATGTGTCTTTATTTGTTGTTATTAGTTGTGAAGTCATGTCCGATCCATCACGACCCCATGGACAACGTTCCTCCAGGCCTTCCTGTTCTCTACCATCCCCCGGAGTCCATTTAAGCTTGCACCGACT
>JANHJO010002112.1:51163-63595 GCA_032468235.1 Pseudoxyrhopus heterurus | reverse complement strand
TAAAGTTCATAAGGTTATCTTAAGTCCATAAATCATCTCACCCTTAAGCATACTCTGTTTCTTTTCACTTTCTGTTCATCTGTCTTTCTTTCGGGGCTGCTTCGACTTAGAAGCTGCTCGGCAATGGCAGCTTTTCATTGCCCCCGGTTTGAAGAGTCTTCCTGCAACGACTCGGGGAATTTGCGATGTCCCCAAAGTCCACAGGGGTACTCCTCTTCTTATCCGTCCCACCAAGATGAATTTGGTCCTTTTTGGACCCCCGGATGACAAGAATATCAGATGGTCTCATGGAGATTTCATGAGACACATCTGTATCGTCGAGATCCCAGCCCCTCCCCCCATTTTTAAGCAACCTTATGACAATACTGAAAAAAGGTCAGTCCTCCCACAACTGGTTTTCATGACTCTTGGACCATCCAATGATTGAGGCCCAAGCCCAAAGATGAGATAGCAAGTTCCAATCAAGTTTAATCCTTTATTTGCTTATATCTAATGGACAAAATCTTGCCAAACCCTAAAAAAGTTCTGTGCTGCCAAAATTCATGTCCCCTGCTTCTTCAGGTGCATATTACATTTCAAATGGTCATGGGTTCACAATGCAGATGCTTGGCGAGTGACTCGCATTAACACTGGTTGTAGTGTCCTACAGTCATGTGATTGCAATTTCTAAAACCTTTTGGAAAAATGAGTTCACTCTTATTACCATGTATATGTTTAACAACCATGGTGATTCACTTAATGACTGTCATAAAATTGGGTTTGAGTTGACTTATGACCACAATGACTTACAATGGAAATTCTGGTTCCCATTATCATTATTATATAATATATAATAATTTGTATTATATAATACAAATTAATATATTATTTGTAGCCATTCTTGTACATTCATCCATACATACTATGATTCATATACTGTGATCAAGTTATTTATGGTTGCCATACGTAAGTTTTTAGCATGCTTTTTATTATTTTAAGTTCATATTTTAATGCTTTCTTATCCTTTTTGGGTTGTATCATTTCTAGACAATGCAAATAGAGAATCATAGAATATAAATGGAATGTTAGAATAATGTCATCCAAGTCTTGCTGCAGGCATAATAACTAGACTAGAGAATCTTATGACAGATGCCAAGCAGCTTGCTCCACATCTTCAGCAAAAGAACATCCAAGTGAAGGCCCTTGTATTTCTCCCAGTTTTATTTTATTTGATAATCCTATTTACAGCTCATCATCCAAATTGTTTATAAGTTCAGTGGCATAAGACCTTGTGGCATGCCAGTTGAAGTTTTCTTCCAGTTTGCTATGCACTGATACAACTTTTCAGGTTTGAGTGTTTAACTAGCCATAATTATAGTATAATCTAGTATTCATTTTGCTATCTTCATTAGGATCAAATGGGAGAATTGTTCAAATATTTTACTGATATCAACATATACTATACCATATACTATGTCCACCATGCAATTAAACTGGTCACTCTATAAAAAAAAGATTAGAGTGGTTAAAGGTCCCAGGAATCTGTATTTTAGGGTTTGATTTCATAAATGTTTAGTTTGATTGACTCATTTGGAGTAATTTTTTCAATATTTAATTTTAAATATACCTGAAAGTAATTAAAATATTCTGTATTTGGAATTCAACGGAGTAAATTAAATAGTAATCATGCAGCTTTATCATTTTCAATGGTAAACATTGAAAAGATAATAGTGTTAAGTAACTAATTTAAAATATTTCTTACTGAAATCAAAACAACTTTTGATTTCAACTTTACACACTTTTCTTAAAAATGTTTTAACTAAAAAGGTAAGTAAAAGCTCGTTGTCCTTGTTAATACCATTTCTAAACAATGAATTTCTGCTTTGCTATGAAAATAGCTGAATAATTTACAATTGCTTACATTTTATTGAAAAAATGAAAGCATTATTTTTTCTTAATGAGATCTGCTTTCTAAACAGAACTCTTTATAATTTATTTTACTGGAGTAAAAAAATAATAATTAAAAATAAGCATCTAAGTATTACATAATGCACAGGTAATGAAAAATATTCTACACATTATCACATAGGGCACATTTACTGCTTTTAAAAAAGCTTCCTCCAGGCAAGCAGGTATAAATACAACAATTTAAAAAGTATTTCAAATGAATTTGTCATATGTACACATATTAGGAAGAGTCAGCATTCATGCAACATTTCTACATTATAGATATGCATTTATTTTTCCTAGATGCTTTTATATTTTTATTTACAATAGATGACAAAAAGTATTTTCTTTTAAAAAATGATATTTCATTGAAAGGCTGCAAGAAACCATATTTCAGTTTATATTGAAGTCAGAATCAATCATCTTTATCCTTAGGTAAGAATGCTTTTTCTAAGGTGTTAACAAATTTTTGTCTCATTTGTGCTTTGAATTGCTGATACCATTCCATAAGTATTTTCCTTCTTTGAATCTTTTGTTGTAGTGTCATATTTTGCTCTTTTTCTAAAACAGCAGGAAGCTCTTTCCAGTCTTTAATAAAGATAAAGGGAGCTCCTGTGGTCTTTAGTAATTGCAGTGGTGCTCTATGATGCACAGATGAATTTCCACAATTGCCTGATGTCATTACATCTTCTACCACAGGAACAGAGCCAAATGAACAAGCTTCATAGATTCTATAGCATTCGGTATTTACTCCCACTGGACATAATGTAAGATCACTCTCCAACAATGCATTTTGATAGATCTGCAAACTCTCATTAGTTTCTTGAGGAATCCACCTAAAACAAGACAACAAAGTCTGAAAATGCACTGTTTTAGAGTAAATAAATATAAATAAAATAAGTAAATAAATATAAAGATTCACAATCTATTTTCAGTATAATACTTCAGTGTGGTAGCTACAGCAGCAATAGAAATGCCTAAAGATTAGGCAAATCATTAAAATCTATTCAATTATTATTATTATACCTAGTAACTAGATTATATTTTTATAAATTACCTTGGATAAGCAAAGCAAATTTCCTTTGACTTGAAATGGACTTCTAGTGATTTCTTGCACACATTTTTGGCACCAGAGCAGCAAAATTGATTCCTCCGTCTAGCCTATAATTCTATTTTCCTTGAAGGTCTCAAGCCAAATTTATTTAACATCTGAACTCAGATGATGCCACTTGCTAAGGGATGGTAGAGACACTCTTAGAAGGAAATTCACTGTCTCTGATGCTGTAGCACATGGGTGTCAACTTCGATTGCGTCACATGACGTATCACAACTTTTTTGCCTTTGCAGAGCCGGGGTGGGCATGGGCTGCATGTGACACATTCGGCCCGCGGGCTGCCAGTTTTACACCCCTGCTGTAGCAGAACTTCATTCTATTTCACACATTTAAATTTCATATGTAAACACAACACCTACAGCATTTTTAAAAGGCATCACAGTTAAAAACATTCTTATCCCCAATAATATTGGCTATTTTCCTCATTATTATAAAGATGATTACATTATATTGCTACTGCAATCAAGACAAAATTACAATATTTTAATCCTCTTAAAGGTTTCATGATTATAAATGATATTTCTTACTGTTCTCTGGCTGAAATCCAACAGAGCTTGTGAAGCCCACTTTGCATCAATAACTCCAACACAATTTCTCTAGATGAATTCTTATAAACAGTTCCCAAGAAGTTACACTGATATGGTCTTGGTCTTTGGAGCATTGACCAACTTGGTTCAACCACAGGAAAATGTCTATAACTATAAACGAACAATTGCATAAGTATGCTAATTGGATTGAAAAGAATACTTTATTAGGTCTGTTAAAAGAGAACAATCCTATATAGTTTGGGAATAACTGAACTCAGTGGTATTTATTTTTCAATTTGGCAACACAGGATTGCACTGTCATCTACTTCTTGTTTATAAGAGCAATTTTACAAAGTTTTAAATATTCAAACTATTTTCATGTTAATTAATTTTATATACAAGAATCTGAAGAAAACAGTTTCAAATTTCATGCAAATTTTAATATTGTTGTTTGATAACATTCAATACTTACGTTGCTACTCCTAGAGGCCACTGAAAAATATCTTCTTCATTTACTATGGGGCTGTCATAAATTAGAAAAAATAGTTCTACAAACCCTCCATAGGCTTTTAAATAAGGATAAATCCATTCATTTTTGCACTGTTCGTTCCCAAGCAACACAACAGCAACATGCTGCAGCTTGTGTGTTTGCATTAGTGTTCGTGCATAATGTAACCACTGAGTGGCGTAGGAGATCTTTCCCTCTTCTCTGCCATTCAGTATTAAGACGACAGTTTCAGCTTCTACAGAGAAGTAACCAGGAACAACAGATGGGCCTGTGATGAAACTGTAAACAACAAAGCACAAACAGAAAAAAGTGCACAGGTGTGTGTGTGTGTGTGTGTGTGTGTGTCACATACATAGCTATACATATACATACATAGAACCAGTTTAAGTAACAGTTGCCACTTGTGTGTCATTGGTACTAAATGTAATTTTACTCTTCTCTTTTATAGCATTTTTATAGGATGTAATAAAAGCACTATACAACTTCTCCAACACCAAAAACCTCTTTTATAGGATGTAATAAAAGCACTATACAACTTCTCCAACACCAAAAAGTTCCTTTTAATCTGTCAATGTCAACCCTTAATGCAAAGTCTTAAAGCTCACTGTGGTGACAATATGGATGCGAAGTAAAATGCAACAGTGCAGTTATTTATCATACAAATATTGCGACTACTACATGAAGCTGCTAAGATTTCTGTTAGCATAACAGTGTCCTTTTTTCCTGTTAGATAGCAGCATTTAGCCAATCTTGGCAAATTTCAAAACTTTAAGGATGCTGGACTTGATTAGCTAAATGAAAGATTGCTATAAGGTTGCACTGAGGAACTGAAGAAATAACCTGCTCAATACAATGTGTCTAAGTTGAATTCAGTTCTGTATATCTACCATAACATCATATTTCTGAAAGCAAACCAGTAAGATAGAAACAAAAGGATTGCTTTGGTTTTAAATTTAACAATACTACAATGTAAAGAGAATCTAATAAGTGCAATCAAAGCTGAAGTAGCCTATGTTTTTCAGGAAGGAGAACTGACTGATCACATAATTTGCCCACTAGCTATCTTACCAGTTCATCTTTCACAGAAACACACCCTTCCCCTTAGAGTTTTGGTATAAGCTCCAATCCTTAGGCAGTTTCATTTTTGGCGGCTGAAAATATTATACTTTGAGGGTACCACCTTATTAAATCATCACTGCATCCAGGCTAGAAGGTAGTATTATATGATAAATGTAAAAAGACTGCTTTCTCAAATCAAGCAAAGTAATTAAAAAAAAGTAATCTTTCCTCCACTTATGGTGCTGAAGCCAGAATTCCCAAGCTGCATACCTCATTTTTAAGGGAGTGCAAAGCCATGCAGCATTCCCTTATGCAGTAATTCTGTTTTATCTGGATTAAGGTTTGGTTTATTATTCCTCATCCAATCAAAATCTATTTCCAGATACCTGTACAAAGTTTTCTGAATCTTCCTAGGATTTGGAAATGCAAAATAAAGCTATATATCAGCCACATCCTGAGGATAACTTAAAAAGTGTAAGGAAATGCTGCCCTCTTCTGCTAAGGTGACATTTTAGTAATCATACTCCCTATATTCTAACATAGGTATGGGTAATCTTATCTAGCAGAGTCTGATCACTACAGGAGTAATAATCAAGAGCTGCTGATTACGATTATATCTATGATATAAAGCCAGAAGAGGTGAAATCAGACAAAAAATGTCGGTCCTTTCATCTTCATAAAACAGTTTTGAAAACTGATAAGATCCAATTCATTTCCTTTTTCAAATAACAATAGTTTATTATTACATCTAGTTTTGATTTATCTGTGAAAAATATAGGTTAGGTAAATTTTCTGTATTGAAAATCACTTTTGAAATGGCTTACTGCTGATAATTGAATATAAAAACGAAAAATAAAAAATCTGTATAAAAGGTAGTGTCTAGAAGAGGACTGTCAAACTCCCGGCCACCAGGCCAGATGCATCACATGCTGGGCACACCCATGCCTGGTTTGGCAAAGGGGGAAAAAGTCCCAATATGTCCTGTGATGCCGCCATGACAACTTGAGTTTGACACCTCTGGTCTAGAACAAATCAAAGGTTCTTCAATTCCAATTTTAAGAATATATTTATTTCCCCCATTGGCAACAGAAGTTATTTTTAGTGTTAAATAGGACAGGAAAAATCCATGTTGTTGAATAAACATTTATATTGGCATTTTCCATTATTTAATGTGCCAAATTGTACAAAACATTACACTAGGCTATGAAAATACTATCAGTACATTGAAAAGACACATCATACAGATGATACCTGAAATATGATTTTCCTTTTTTTATGCTTCCTTCTCTCCACTGAGCTTTTATATCTGCAGGCTCAAGCAAACCTTCGAAGATATGCTGCCATAAATAAAGGCCTATAAAAATACAATTTACAATGTAATGATTAAGGAAATATTTGATGTTCAAAAAAATAATAAAAGTAGCCAAGATAAAATATAGAAAAATAAAACAAAGCAGAATAATTTCAAAAAAGAATGCAAAAGAAATTAGCTAGCTAGATTTATATTAAGCCATAGCTATTAAGTGTAAATAATAAAATACAAATATAAATATTAAGGAATAAAAATTAGGTGTCTCCAGACAATCCTGCTGGGCAAATAATAGAGCTTTTACACGACCAAGGTTAGAGCTTTTACACAACCAAGGTTAGATTTCAGAATAATGATGTTTCAAAGCAGAAATGACAGCTTCTTCACCTAGGAATAAATAATCTGCTTCATTCAAGCTGTTTAGCAAGAGATGGAAATTTTTATTAAGTCATTATTCCTCCCAATGCTAGCTAAACAGGAAGTGTGGGATGCCTGAGATATTAAAGAATTATTTCATTTATAAATAGAATGGGCACATTCAGATTTTCCCAGTTGTGCTATTTTTTTTAACAGCAAATCCTAGAAAGCAGGGCTTCCACAGTTTTGATATCGTACATTGACTTAATACATTTTGTAAAACAAATGAAATAGTGAGACCCTAACTTACAGTTGCTCCTAAGAAGTCAAATCAGGAAGGAAATAAGGAAATAGACTTTCCGGGAAAAGGTGATTTTTCACTTTTCTACAGGATGTGCTTCAAAATAACTGCTGCTGCTTTCTTGAATACAATTTACCAATGCTACCGTCCAGCAAACAAATCTAACACTAATTTAAAAAGAAGAACTAAGTACTGTAATTTGCACAGCACTAATTATTCACATATAACAGGCACACAAGACTCAGAAGTAGTAAAGCATAGTTTTTGTTCATACAGATACAAAGACTCATAAATTACATTGAAAATATGAACGTTTTGAATTTGAATTGATTGCTTTGATTTGCTGGAAGTATGCCAATGCTGTTCTGATCACTCTGAAAATTTTCTTTTTTTAGTTTGGAACAGCTGTTTTGTGCTTTAAAAGAGATCATTTCAGAGGTTGCAAGAATTGTTTCAACTCAGACCCATAGAAACACAAAAATGTTTTGGCCTTCGGACTGAAATCTGTATAACATTAGCTATATGGCATAGATAAATGAGAAATACCTCTTTTTATAAGAGAACAGGACTGGGGAAGAATGGCAACTAACTTCCCACAGCATCATATTTTATGAGTCAGTTTTTAATTCATTGATTATATAACTTCATAAACAATTACACAGTTAAACAATTTTATAACTACAGATACAATTTTAATATTTCAATCTCTATGCTTGTGTTTACACGCACACATCTTATATATCATCTTATTTTAAAAGTAACTCCTGGGGTTTAACAATTATAAAATTATGTAACTATAAAAACAAATTTTATAACTACAGATAGAGTGGTATCCAAGTAAATTTTTAAGTATGTTGACAGGCAATTATACATCTCATTTCATATTTAATTTGACCTTAATTATTTCTTCTTGAAGAAATCCTAACCAATATTAGTGAAATATACTTCTGGCTCTTTTGGGACTCCTTTTAGGGTACTACAAATATATTATTTTCTAACACCTATATCCACTGAATACAATGACAGTTCAGAAGATAAAAGTTTGCAATTAAACAAGTAAGTAATAATATTTAAAAAAGAGCATTTACTTTGTTAATTACAAATTTATTTATTTATTTATTTGGTCGTACTTATATGCTGCCCAACTCCCAGAGGACTCTGGGCGGCTCACAGCAAGTACAATAAAAACAGTATATGCTTACCAATAGCAGCTTTCCCCCAAATTTGTACCCTGAAGTCTATGGATTCTTGTTGCAATGACATCTTTTTCAGCATCTCAAAGCTACTTGCAGATTTCTGCTGCAAATAAATTTTCTCATCAACTTCCCAAGGATTCCATTCTTCAACTCCCAAAACATGTTCTAGGAATCAAAAATGAAAAATCGCATGAAAATCTCATATGAATTGTCTCAAAGAGAGGCAGTTACTCCAACATGCCTTTCAAATAATAATTGTTACAAACCCATTTAGTACACATATTAATAATCAAGTATCAAAAACATATAATGAAAACATCTACATTAATCACAGTAACTCCAAATAGGAACCTATTTGAAATCTTGAAAAGCCTTTGCCATTTAGGGCAGACAGGTAGTCTTCATTTTGCAACCAAAATTGGAGCCAGCAATTTGATTGTTAAGTGAAGCAATCTCTAAGTGAAACTGTGATTGATCTTACTTTAGTTTTATTTTACTTTACGTATCTGTGAAGATTATAAACCCAAGTATTGGTTGCAAAGTTACTTTGTATCACTAAACCATTATCATTCTATGTATATTCACCTAATGCAAATGTTATTCAAGCACACATATTTGATACTAGTTGCTGGGGCAAGTCTCCCCAACTTGGGCATCTTCCCTATGCCACACTGGCCACTCGGGCACCACTTAAAGCTCACTGTGCCTCAGTGTACTTTCCCTGAACTTTGTGTATCCCTGTGCAATCTTTCCAAGCCTCACTGGACCTCCCCTCATACCCTTCCTAAACCTAGGCCTCCTTTATACACTCCCCAATTCTCACTGTGCTACCCACATCTTTCTGCACCCATTCACCCACTCCCACCCCACAGCTTACTACTGCAACTGGGAATTGCAACTGTCATAAATATGAGTTAGTTGCCAAGTGTCTGGATTTTGATCACATGATACTGCAATAGTCCTAAGTATGAAAAATAGTCATGTCACTTTTTTCAGTGCCATTGTTAACTTTGAACAGTCACTAAACGAACTGTTGCCCCAAAGGTATTTTTTCAGGAGGCAACTGGACTTTCTTGTTTTTTTTTTGAAGATGTTTCGCTTCTCATCCATGAAGCTTATTCAGCTCTGAAGCTGAGATGAAGAAGCTTCTTGGATGGGAAGCAAAACGTCTTCAAGGAAAAACAAGGAAGTCCAGTTGCCTCCTGAAAAGTACCTTTGGGCAACCATGACCTGGATGACTGAGAATCTCCATAGACATAAACGAACTGTTGCAAGTTGAGGACTGCCTGTATAAAAAACAGTGGGCATTACAAAAACCTAATTCACACATACCACCAAATGTGTACATGTATAAATGATTCTTCATTTTAAAAAAGTGACTTCTGCAACTCCTCCATATTCTACCAAATCTCATTATTTTAGAATAGAAAAAGTTTCCAATGTAGGAAATGATTTGCTGGTGATGTCTAAGCTCCCACAACAACGACCGAAGCTTATTCCTGTTCCAATGAAATCAGTATGTTGTACAATGTACAATATGAAGCAATCACAGTAGAATACTTAATTTTTTGTTTGTTTTAGTGCTGAATTAGTCTTGACTCCTGTTGACTTCCTGGAAAAATCCCTATAATTTTGTTGTCAAGGTTTTTGAGGTTTGCCATTGTGTGCTTCCTAGGGTTGAATGAGTGACTGGCCCAAGACCACCAAGCCAGCTTTTTTAGCCCAATGTCTCAACTATCACACCAAACCAGCTCTCTTTATAAGAACATAATTGTGGCAAACGAAATTAACTATATACTCTTAGAAAAGATATACTGTAAGTTCAAAAGTGCAAATGGACCTGTTCTGCTATCTTTCCATTATTTTAACATTATAGAACAAATCTAATATAAATTGTAACTTTCAAATGAAAAGACATTTCATTAAAAAAAAATAAGGACGACTTCGGTACTCTGGAATGGTCCGGACGTTAATGCTGAAGCACTCAGATCCTGAATTGTGAAAGTTGCAACATAACATAGTTAACTCGGAATATGCAAATGCCTTGATGGGAAGCTTTATATAACATACACAACAGAGAGGCCGGTATCCTGTTTTGCCATGCACTGTGCTGCTTAATGTATCAGAAGAAAAGGAATGTTTAAGCAGACAAGCCCTCGGCCGGTGCGGATCTACTAGTTCAGCCAGACTAAGGGCAAAAAAGCGGTCTATTTCCATCTGATAGTGCTAGGGCGAAGCGCCCACGTTTCGTTACCTCGCCCCTGCTTCTCCCGCTGGCCCGCCCGTGAGGCAGCAGGCCGGTGAGGCTTCAGGAAGACACTGTAAGCCGCGTAGAGGGAAAAGACCAAGTATGCGACCAACAACGCGGAGCAGAGTCGCTTCCGAGTCAGCCGCATCCTTCACAGCCCAACTGGGGTGGCCATCTTGCGCAGGTGTAAAAGGACCTCGCATCGTGACGCCACTTTTAGGCGGCTGATGTTTTGGCCTGACGCGAATTGAACTTGGATTTGCTTGCTACACTGTATTTTTTTTTCCAACGTGGGCGCTTTAAGATGTGTGAACTTCAACTCCCAGAATTCCCAAGCCAACGATTAGTCCTGGGAGTTGAAGTCCACGCGTCTTAAAGAAGCCAAGTCGAAAAAACATTGGTTCCTTTAGTAATTCCAAAAAGAGCTTGTTGAATAATAGTGTTGGTGCTTTCTTCACTGTGATGTATTTGTAACGATCGTTAATAGCCGAGTATTGAAATCGCACTGCTTAGACGACGTTAGATAAGAGAAACTTGCTTTTATGGTCTGGTTTTCTGAGATGATGACAGAATCGGTGCCCTATGTTACAACAGTTATATATGATAAAAAAATATTTGTAAACGGCATTATCAAAAATTCTTAGGCCAAAAATTTGTTTAAGTTTGTTTTGAGAGTAGTTTAAGCATAATAATAACTTATCTTGTAGTATTGCAAATGCAATATATCAGAATCAGAATCAGAATCGGGGCCAAAATACCAAATATAGTTGTTGATTAATACATTGCACCAAATATAATTTTTAATTAATACATTGCAGTTTACATATATATAATAAAATGGTGTTTTTTTCAAATATGTTATTTACTACTGATTAACTATTTCATTTGTTATTGTTTTAAGTTAGTTGAAGTCAAAGTAATTTGTCTTCTGATAAATTATTTTATTATGGTACAAGAGGAATTTAATGTTTTCTGATAGAATTTCAAGATGTGATCTCTCTTATCGAAATTCATTGAAAATCTTTTTTTTAACTTGGAGGAATACCAAGTACTAGTATTTACTGTCGTCTCCCACACATACATGTA
Source organism: Pseudoxyrhopus heterurus (assembly GCA_032468235.1). Lineage (NCBI taxonomy): Eukaryota > Metazoa > Chordata > Lepidosauria > Squamata > Pseudoxyrhopus > Pseudoxyrhopus heterurus. The sequence goes on along the minus strand of JANHJO010002112.1, from coordinate 51,964 downwards.
ATTCCACAAATCTCCTGATGATTGTTGAAGTTAAGGGGAAATGGGAGAAAATTCATTAACATAACAAAATATTATTTCTATTTTAAATGAGCAGTGGGGGGAATAGTAAAATATTTTTTTCTCCAGTGAATAATTTAAAAATAAATAGAAAACATGATGACAGCACATATTTTATATCATCTGTTTATTTTCTTTGAAACATGAGTTAGATTTTAAAAAACATTGTAATTCATTCTTGATTAACATGTCCGGTTTTAGAATTAACTAAATTGGAAAAGGGCGTTAAGTTCAAATTCCCTGCTTTGTGTAGGGTTCCTTTCAACTAAAATCTTTATTCTTGTATGATAAATCCATTACAATATTCTCTGCCTTGTTTTCTTAAAGAAACCAAGTAGACAAGTTTTGGTTTTCTTCCACATGGCATTTTTTAAGTACTTGAAGCTGTGATTTCCCTCCCATTAAAAAGGTGTCCATTAAAACATTAAGTTCTATGTTGTGAAACTGATGGATCTGGAATGGGTTTGGAAGAAGTCTGAGAAGGGACAGGATAGCTTCAAATCTCCACAAAATCTGATTGGGAATTTTCAAGTCCCCAAACATATTTGAGATAATCTATTCCAATTCAATCTTGATTGATCTGTTTCTGCCTCCCCAAGGCAGAACAATGCTTTCATAATAATAAAGTAATAATGACAAATACAATTTGCCTGCAAGCAAGAACTGATTGTCAGTATTAGAAGCACAATCATGTATTAGCCTAGCCATAGACAGGTCTGGGTACTTCTAAACTGCCATATAATA